>JAQIHA010000623.1:0-13649 GCA_028751875.1 Rapana venosa | reverse complement strand
TGTAACGTTTTTTTTTTTGTTTTAAAATTTAAAAAAAACCTCTGTAGATTGCATATTCTCAAATACACATTATTATACACACAAACCCGGGGGAATAGACAAATACTGACGTACGGGGGAGTTGCTTATTTGGGCATTAGGGAACACACTCTATCAGACAATGACATAAGGTTGTATCTTTTGCTCAGTACAAAAGAACAGTAGCTTAAAAAAAATAAAATCAATGTTTAAAAAGTGACCATCCAATTCAAGCAGTGTCAACCTGCGAATACATTGTTTTGTTTTGTCTCACCTGCAGCTAATTTTGGTATACTCTACCTATAGTCAGATTTTGTGCTGGAACTTTCCTCTTTTGTTTCATTGTCCCTATTTCTGGTTAGCTTCAACAAAATGTTATTAGTTCAGAACAACAAAGCACAAATACATGAAATGAGTACTACAAGCAATGCTTATGTAAGTACTCGAACACCCACATTATATATACAAGAATGGGCTGCAGCTGAAAAACAAAAAGCGTCAATAAATGAAAATTAAGAAAATGTATTTCTGGTTTCGATTCTTTACATTCTGTTGCAATAAGGGTTTTTGTTTGTTTGATTGCATTTTTTTTTTTGCTGTGCCAGTCCTGCTCATTCTATTACCTCTTTTCAAGCAAAATTGTCCACACAATAAACTTGGTATGTCAAGGTCCTTGTAGGTTTGATAACAGATATTCGAAACATTCCAGTCCACAAATGTGACGCATCAGTGAGGGCTGTCCTGGATGGATTGGTGGTTTAGAGGTAACACACCTGTCTAGAAAACGAGAAGTGTGTGTTCTATCTTCGTTTCAGCCCAAACTTTTCTTCCATTCATTAGACCTTGAGTGGTAAAAGACAGTTCTCTCTTCCTCTTTAAATTTCTTTGAAATCTTAGTTGTGATTATTAAAGATTGTCTCTATTTAGGGCAAGGGTCAGATGAAAAGTGTGTGAAGAAACTGTATTCAAGAGAGGTAATACAGAAACATGCATTCTGAAAACTTAAGGTAGTTATATACCCTGTCTTGTAAAGTCACTTGGACACATTTTATAAGGCCATAAATTAGATTTAAATTTAAACGGGGACGGGATAGCTTAGTGGTCGGAGCACTCGCTTTCCCCCAGCCAAGTTAAGCATCGTCGAGCGTGGTGACCAGTTGGATGGGTGACCGTTTGCGCGCCTTGGCTTCAGTACAGTTCCCCCAGTTCACCCAGCTGTAAATGGGTACCTGTCCTCTTTAGGGTCAGGGAAGGTAAAGCAGCGAGGGAGAGGAGATGGGCGCCGCCCTCAATATGCTGGCCCTAGAGAAGTGAGGTCTCTGACGCCTCGCTCCCCTACGACCTTATAGGTTATGGGACTCCTTTACCTTTTAAAATTAGATCAGCTCCAGGATCTCCGAGTGTTTACCACATAATGTAACCCTCTCCACCCCCTCCCATTTTATAGCCTCTGCTTCTGCTCACCCCTACCTTAAAATTTGCTACCTGTGTCTCCCATAATCTTTGAAGTGTATAACTTAAAAAAAAATTATTAGCCTGAAAGGAAATGGCATGACATCATGACTCAGTTTTATTAAAGACATAATTCAGAACACCTTTTCCTCCAAGATAAATTTGTGGTATGACGTCTTGATACCATGAGCTTTTGAAAACGTTCTATAACTTTCTCTACTCTACCACTGCCGATTTAGTTTCCAAACTGCATGAACCAACATCATTTCCAAGCAGTTTTATTATAAACTGATGTAAATCTTGGCACCCAACCATTTATACAAATTTGATAACACTTGCATAGCCTATTTCCAAAAACCTGAGGTGCATTAAAAAAAAAACAAGTTGCATCGCTTTGTATTGTTGAATCTGTGCTATCTTGGCACCAAACCATTTTAACAAATTTGATAATTGCACGATGATACATTTTAAAATGATGTTGCACCACTTTGTATTGTTGAATCTGTGGTCTGGGGAACTGAAATTTATATTGTGTAAGGAGTGCTTGAGAAAGAGGTGGGGGGGGGGGGGAAATAAGAATACAGATGAAATATATGCCTCCAAGATCTTGTGCACATACTCTACACTTGTATTCAAATCTGATTTCATCTCTGAAAAAAAACATTGACTTAACCTTCTTCTCCGAAACTTGGCTTAAACCACATGGCCATGAACCAAAAATAAAACAGCTGACTCCTCCTGGATATAAAACTATTTCTTTCCCCCGACTCTCTCGAGGAGGTGGGATTGCCATCATTCTCAAAAACACATTGGAACCGTCTCTTTCTTTCAGTCACAACCTTCAATTCTCTCATGAATCTTTTGAAGTTTGCGAAATCAATCTCAACCTACCTGGCCACTCTATTACTTTCTGCTGCCTTTACCGTCCACCTCCCAGCCGTAAAAACAACCTAACATCTTCTCTTTTTCACCAAGAATTCCAGTCACTCCTCGACCACTACAGCCTCTCTCCCACTAAACTTATAATTCTTGGTGACTTCAACTTCCATTTCGACAACCAATCTTCTCCAGATGTCAAACGTTGTTGTTGTCTTCAATTTAACGTCTGTTCACACTCAGTGATATTAGACGAGGGATGTGGAAAATGTAGTGGAACTAGAAGGGAATGGATAGAGAAAAGACTGATTAGGTAACAAGTGTGTTGGAATTTTCATGCAATCAAAGGGGGGGGGGGGGGGGGGGGGGGGGGATCTGTGAACTGGAGGCAAAAATTAGTCAAGAGGATGTTACAGTGAAAAGTATAAGTAACAGAAAGGCGTATGGGGGGTGAGTAGGAGGGAGAATGGCGAAAGGTGGATGTGGTGGTGATGGGGAGGTCAGACTGCTCACAAAATGTTTGAGGCGTAAAAAAGGCTTTGTACAAATTGGTACAATCTCAAATAGCGTATGTGAGAGTTGGAAATATGTTCCCCACAGAGGCACCTGACATTTTTACAAAACTTTGTTATAAATGCATTTAATTTTATTCTAAAATAGAGTGTATTAACTCTTCTCGTGGTTGCGATACTTAAGTTTGTTTGAGAAGGAGTCTGTAACATGTAATAAGGCTATTAGTCAGGCAACTCTTTAAAGATCGTTCTTGAATTGATCAGATTCTCTCCACTTACTCCACGACGTTTGTTCTAATAAACGGTATCCTCCTGTAGAGATATTGGAACATGCAGTTCTATTGATTCCAAATGATGTCTTGCCCCCTTTTTGCGCTCTGTCAGCCCACTCATTTGAAAAAATTCCAACGTGCGAAGGTACCCAACAAAAGGAAACAGGAATACCCCTTAAACTTAAAGGTGTATGACATATTTAAGTTCAAAAATGATTCTGGATACTTTCTTGGAATTTGGGGATTTGATAGCATATAGTACTGACTTAGAGTCTACACAGAGTAAGATAGGAATGATGGTAAAAACAGAATCAAGAATATAGTTAAGAGCCATAAGAATTGCAACAAGTTCAGCTGTAAATATTGAATGATGTTTACCAAGATAGTATGATTTCTCTGTTTTTAGAGCAGGTATGACGAATGCTGAACCAGCTTCATTATTTTCTAAAACTGACCCATCTGTATATACTTTTAAGTTGTCAATATACTTATTTTCAATATGTGATTGGATATCTGCAACCATGATGTTTTGGTTTTCATTCTTTTTTTCACTAGTACATTCTATATCAAAATGTGCTTTATTTATTTAAACATCTTTCTCTTTCTCTGTCCAACCATTCTCTCTCTCAACTGGTAAACGAAGCAACGCACAGATCTGGTCATATTTTAGACTGGCTGATTACAAATGCTTCATTTAATTTTGTCACATCTGTTTCTGTCACCGACGATCTGCATTCTGATCTTTTCCGCCATTCTTTTCCATCTTAACATCACAAAACCTGTCAGAAAGAAGAAATATGTTACTCGTCGCAATCTTAAGGCCTTAGACATTCATACCTTCTCTTCACAAGCTTCCGAACGTTTTTCACAAACCTCTGACCACACTGACCTCTCTGATCACTATAACACTATTCTCCGCCAACTGCTTGATGAGCATGCACCTCCTACTGACCATCTCCTCCCTGACAGACCCTGTGCGCCATGGTATACCCAAGACATCTTGATAGCGAAGCGCAAACGCCGGCAACTAGAACGGCAGTGGCGGAAGTAAAAATCCGAAATCAACAAACAGTTTTTCCGAAAACAAATAAACAAAGTCAAACTCTTTATCCATTCAGCAAAGACAAACTACTGCTCTTCCCAAGTTCTCTGTGCTACATCCATAAAATCTCTTTTTTGCCCTCACCTTAAATCTCCTTGGATCTGCAAAGACAACTCCTCTGCCGAACACCCACAGCCTGTCTGAACTTCCATCCATATTTTCTGCCTTCTTTTCAGACAAAGTTCGAAACATACGCTCCAGACTGGATCAGACTCAATTCCAGCCTGCGCCTCCTGATCCCCAGTTCACTGGCACTCCTCTCTTTTCCTTCCATCCCACAAGTGAAAAAGAAATCATGACAATTCTGAAGGAAATGACTATAAAATCATGCAACCTTGATCCCATACCTGCTCCTGTTTTCTTACAATGCCTTCCACAACTTGTACCTATTATCACTAAAGTAGTAAACTCATCTCTTGTGTAAGGAAAATTTCCATCAGCTTTCCATAAACCACAATAGTCACACCTCTACTGAAAAAGCACGACCTCGATTCCAACATTCTGAAGAATTATAGACCTGTCTCAAACTTACCCTTTGTCTCTAAAGCACTAGAAAAAGTCGTTCTCAAACAGCTCAACAGTCACCTTCATTCCAATGATCACCTTCCCCCTTTTCAATCTGCCTATCGCCCCAACCACAGCACTGAAACCACCCTAGTCCACACTTTAGATACACTTCTACTTGCTTCTGATGCAGGAAAAATCTCCCTCCTCACTCTTCTTGACTTATCTGCAGCCTTTGATACCATAGATCACTCAAATCTTCTTTCTCGCCTCCAAAATACGATTGGTATTAACGGCACAGCCCTCACCTGGTTTACTTCATACCTCCCAAGACAGGTTCCAGAAAGTTATTGTAAACAAAATTCAAATCAAAACCTGGCAGGGATCAGTCCTGGGCCCTGTTCTCTTTACTCTCTACACTGCTCCACTCTCACATATAATAAACAACCACCATATTGATCATCATTTCTATGCCGATGATACTCAGCTTCAGTGCAGTGATACTGTTGAAAACTTGCCTTCCCTCCTGACAAATATGTCCTACTGCCTTCAAGACATTCAAAACTGGATGACTCAGAACAAGTTACAACTTAATGCCGATAAACTGAAGCCATGCTCATAGGGACCCAACATAAACTTTCCTCTATGCAAAAACTTCAATAGAATTCGGCAATACGTCAGTTCCTTTGTCCAACTCTGTGAAGTATTTAGGAGTAGCTCTTGACAACACACTCTCTATGAACAAATTCATCACCAGACCTGCCAGTCTTGCTACTATCAATTACGGCGCATAAGCGCGATTCGCAAGTATCTGTCCACTGATGCAAACTTCCAGCTTGTCACATCTCTATTCTTTCATGTTTAGACTACTGTAATTCTCTTTTGGCTGGCCTACCAGCATCATCTATCCACTCTCTTCAACGCATACAAAACTCTGCAGCTCTGACTGGTCCTAAGAAAGAAAAAATCTGAACACATCAATCCTCTTCTGCGATCTCTTCACTGGCTGCCTGTCTCACAAAGACTGGAGTATAAATCAATACCCTCTGTTTCAATGTCTCCACAAATCTGCACCTCTTATCTCTGTAACTGTTTCATCTGTTACACTCCATCCTGTTCCTTCGTTTCAGTCGCAGTACTTTGTGCTTTCGAACACCCAGATTCAAACAAACCACTGTTGGCCGTGGCTCTTCTCTGTTTCTGGTCCATCCACCTGGAATGACCTCCTCTTTCACTTCGCCAAAAGCCTTCACTTGATACCTCAAATCCAGCCTCAAAACACTTATTTCCTACCTGAGACTTTCCCCCAAATATCTGTCCTAATTTTCAACGCATCTTTCACTTCTATGTGTTGTTCCGAGTGTGTGTGTGTGTGTGTGTGTGTGTGTGTGTGTGTGTGTGTGTGTTGTGTGTGTGTGTGTGTGTGTGTGTGTGCGTGTGTGTGTCGCGTGCATGCGTGCACACGTGCACGCGCATGGTTTTTGAAATCTGTTGTTCATTATGTTTAAGGAGAGTTGCATGCCTGTAAATGATTGAATGCAAGCGCTTCGATTTGTTTGTTTTTTTACAAGATTCAGCGCTATATAAATTCCATATATTATTATTATTATTATTACTATTATTATCATACACACAGTCATTCATAAATGGAAATCTGGACAAAGACCTTGGTCAAGTTTTATTCATCACATTAATTTTTGTGCCATTTGTCACAGCTGCAAATCCAATATAACTCTGTCAATGGCCCAGTACTAAATAAGTGCGCCCCTTCCTTTTACTAAGTCCAAGTGTGGTCAGTTCCTTCTATAATACTAGCACCAGCTGGGCTGGGATGGAATGGATAATATCTGAGAGTAGCTGACAGTGGGGACAACTGACAGCTGGGGGGGGGGGGGGGGGTGAGGGTTTGAAGTGTCAGGGTGGTGTGGTGTGCCCAGTAGAAGAGAGACTGGTGTGCTGCATTGAAGTCTGCCTTACTTGGTGGTCGGCCTAGGCCTAACTAGTTTTTGTTTAATGTCCATTCACTACTTGGTGATAAGGACACACCTCATTCAAACCAACATCTCTCTCTCTCTCTCTCTCTCTCTCTCTCTCTCTCTCTCTCTCTCTCTCTCTCTCTCTCTCTCTTTATTGTTTTTGCTTATAGTTATAGTGTATCCTGATGAAGGATTCATATTTCATATTTTCAATACTTTATTGGACTTGTCCGCTATACTTAAGTTTTAATGAGTGCCCTATTTCAATATCTTATTGTTATGTGTAACAAGTATATGTACCATTTGACAATGTGTAGATGTTTATCTTTATGACTTATTAAGTTTGGTTGTTGTTATTTTTCTTGGTTTTGTTGTTGTTCTTGTTGTTGTTGTTGTTGTTGTTGTTTGTTTTTCTCTTTTTTTCCCCTTTTTTTTCTTCTTTTGTTGGTTTGGTTTTTCTTTCTCTTTTGTTTGTTTGTTTGTTTGTTTTGGTTGGGTTTTTTTTGGGGTGGTGGGTGGTGGTGGTGGTGGTGTTTTTAGGGTTTTCTTTTATTTGTTTGCTTTTTTTTTGGGGGGAGGGGTTGTTGGGGGGGGGGGGGGTGTTTTGAAAAGGGTTATTTCCCCTTGTTTCTACTGTGAGACTGTATAAGTGTTGGGTTATTATTAAGATGTATCCCTACGGGCGGGGACTGGACGTAAAAAAGCCCATGAGTGCTTATTCATTATCCTTGAAATAAAAGAATTTGTCATTGTCATTGTCACTCTCTCTTATGTATGTATATTTATATTCTCACAACTATGTACAGTAGAGGTCTTACTGGGGAAGAATATATAACCTCAGCAATTGATGTTACCTACTGCTGAGAGTCATATAAAACTTCTTGAACGGTGGCATATTTTTTTTAAAAAAGAAATATCTATTCCTCTCCCTTCAAACAGGTGCTTGTACATGTATACAATGGGCCATGCAGTGTAAACTGTCAAACATGCTGACCATTTGCCCACTCTCTCCCTTCCTATCCATTGTGCTTCAGTCCCTGGGGACGGGATAGCTCAGTGGTCGGAGCACTCGCTTTCCCCCAGCCAAGTTAAGCAGCGTCGAGCGTGGTTACCAGTTGGATGGGTGACCGTTTGCGCGCCTTGGCTTCAGTACAGTTCCCCCAGTTCACCCAGCTGTAAATGGGTACCTGTCCTCTTTAGGGTCAGGGAAGGTAAAGCAGCGAGGGAGAGGAGATGGGCGCCGCCCTCAATATGCTGGCCCTAGAGAAGTGAGGTCTCTGACGCCTCGCTCCCCTACGACCATATAGGTTATGGGACTCCTTTACCTTTACCTTACCTTCAGTCCCAGGACCAGCACTGACAAAGACACATGTACAGGCACGAACTCAGAGGCAGACAGAAAAATAGACAAACATAGAGCCACCTGCACGCAGGCACGCGCACACACAAATCAAGGCCCCATGTGCGAATCCCCCCAGAACATCTTGAGCACAGGTTAAATCCTATTCCGTTTTTCGTAAGAGTAGGCCATTGTGTGCCGGTGGGAACAGATGACAGAATTTACAAAAGCGCATAGACACAGGGACTTGATGTGAAAAAGCACATGAGTGCTTATTCAATTATCCTCGATATAAAAGAATTAAAAAAATAAAATAACACGCACACACACACACAAACACACACACACACACACACACACACAGAAAGCAGCAGTTCTCTCTCTCTCTCTCTCTCTCTCTCTCTCTCTCTCTCTCTCTCTCTCTCTCTCTCTCTCTCTCTCTCTCTCTCTCTCTCTCTGTGTAATGATGTAAAAAAGCACATGGGTGCTTATTCATTATCCAAAAGAATTTTGTCATTGTCCTTCTCTGTCTGTCTCTGTCTCTGTCTGTCTCTGTCTCTGTCTCTCTGTCTCTGTCTCTGTCTGTCTGTCTGTCTGTCTGTCTGTCTCTCTCTCTCTCTCTCTCTCTCTCTCGCCTGACCTTTAAAGTGATGCATTTTTCATGAACGGCTGACCCAGGTTCAAATCTCATTCAAGAGGATTTTTCCTCTGAAATTAACATCAGTGCCGACTCCACTCTCCCCAAAAGTCCTTCCAATGAGACTATAAACCAGGTCCTGTGTGCGAACGCCTGCAGAACATCTTGCACACACATTAAAACCTGTTTCGGAAAGAGTAGGCCATTGTGTGCCTGTGGGAACGGGATGACAAAAGTTACAAAACTGCATACACATGGGGACTGGATGTAAAAAAAAGCACACGAGTGCTTATTCCATTATCTTCGAAATAAAAGAAAGGAAACAAAAAATAAATAAAATAAATCTCTCTCTCTCTGTGACAAGGGCCCCCACTGGCTACAGAAAAGCACTGGAGAGCTTTTATTTTTATTATCATCAAAATCAAAGAATCATTTGATTTGAGTTGATTTGATTTAGCTTTCTCATTCCTGAGTTGATTTGATCTCTCTCTCTTTTCTCTCTCTCTCTCTCTCTCTCTCTCTCTCTCTCTCTCTCTCTCTCTCTCTCTTGTGAATGCATGTCAGTTAGTAAGACACCCCTCTCTGTCTGTCTGTCTGTCTGTCTGTCTGTCTCTCTCTCTCTCTCTCTCTCTCTCTTCTCTCTCTCTCTCTCTCTCTCTCTCTCTCTCTCTCTCTTATAATCTCCTAAAGTCTGCCTATATAACATTTGTTTTGTGTAGTATACTATTGCTGTTGCAATGAATTTGTTGAGGTTTATGGTTAATTTTCCACTATTTTGTGGAGTTTTTTTTTTTTTTTTTGGGGGGGGGGAGGATTGTTTTGTCGCCCACTGTTGTTTTTATCCTGCTTTTGGTTTCTTTGCTGGGTTTTTTTGTGGTCTTGTGGTTTTTTTGTGTTGTTTGTTTTGTTTTGTTCTTTTTTGTTGTTTTTTTCTTTCTTTTGATTTTGGGTGTTTTTTGTGTTTGTTTGTTGTTGTTTTTTTACTGTGTGAGTGTATGGGTATTGGGCTTACTTTATTATCATATGATGTATTCCTAAGGGCTGGGACTGGATGTAAAAAAGCACATGGGTGCTTATTCATTATCCTGGAAATAAAAGAATCACTCTCTCTCTCTCTCTCCCTCTCTCTTTCTCTCTCTTTAGAGTACTCAGGTTCCCCAGGAGCGGCCTTTCCTAATGTAAACAGCTTAAGTGGTCTCCTCTTTTGTTGTCCTGTGAACAACACAGATCTGGGGCCTAGTGCCTTTCCTTCTGAGCTGTCTTTGTCAAGTGAGCTTTAAGTAGTAAGGTTATGCAAAATAGGACTGAGGTGGTTTCCCATACAATGAACAGCTGTTAAATTTACACACACACCCTTTCTTGACATGGAAACCTTCTCAGCATACTTTTGTGTAATAACAACTTGGCAACATAGTGGAGAGTGAAAGGCATTCCCCATAACAGTAAGTTAGTTACTCCATTTTTGTCAATATTGTCATCCCTTCCTAGCAGCACACAATAGCCTATGCTTTCCAAAAGCTGAACATGTTTTAACATGCGCTCAAGATGTTTTGTTGGTTTATAATATCATTCAAGGGTGACTGGTAAAGTTGCTTGGCAGGGCTCTTTGTAGGGCCTATGAGAGAGAGAGAGAGAGAGAGAGAGAGAGAGAGAGAGAGAGAGAGAGAGAGATTAAAAAATTTATTTTATTTTATTCTTTTATTTCGAAGATGAGATAAGCACTCATGTGCTTTTTTTCATCCAGTCCCTTCGTGCATTCAGTTTGGTAAATGTTGTCATCCACTCCCACGGCACACAATAGCCTACTCTTCTAAAAAGCCGAACGGGTTTTAATGTGTGCGCAAGATGTTCTGCATGCATTTGCACAGGGACCTGGGTTTATTGTCTCATCTAAAGGACTTTTGGGGAGAGTGGAGTCGATACTAATGTTAACTCCAGAGGAAAAATCCTCTTGAACTAGATTCGAACCCAGGTTAGCAGATCACGAATGCATCACTCTAACCACCAGGCTATCCCGAGAGAGATTTCGATGATTTTATCGCACAAAGCTTTCGCCCATTGCAATTGGAAGCCGTGGGGATGGGGGTACAAGAAATATAGTTTCAAATTGACATCATTATAAACAAGCAAGCACATGACAAGGCTGTCATGTCACTAAGTTTAGTCCTGCAGACCCAATGGAGCATGGCTTCCTTCACAGAAACATGTGAAATATTCAGAATTGTGTCAAGCTGTCCTGGGCACATACACACATATACGCAGGCAGGCATGCCCGAACGCAGGTACACACACACACACACACACACACAAACACACACATTTGTCAAGCATGAAGTCAAGTTTTCTCTGCCAGAGGGGGGACGGGATGGCCTAGTGGTCAGAACATTGCGCTCGCAATCTGACGACCCGGGTTCGATTCTCGTTCAAAGGGATATTTTCCCCTGGAGTTAACATCAGTGCAGACTCCACTCTCCCCAAAAGTCCTTCGGATGAGACTATAAACCAAGGCCCCGTGTGCGAACGCACACAGAACATCTTGCGCACACGTTAAATCCTGTTCCGCTTTTCGTAAGAGTAGGCCATTGTCTGCCAGTGGGAACAGATGACAAAATTTACAAAACCGCATACACACGGGGACTAGATGTAAAGAAGCTCATAAGAGCTTATTCCATTATCCTCGATATAAAAGAATAAAATAAGTAAATAAATAACACACTCTCTCTCTTTATTCTTTCTTCCCCTCCTCCTCACTCACATGCAGACTGATACACCCAAAACTTGGTCAAAACCTAAGGAACCAGTCCTGTTTATCCCAGAATGAATCTGACAGCGTTCAGTTATCCAGTCCAGCACTGATCCTGTCTGTGATCTTCTTGCGGTCAGCAGGTGTCCACAGCTTTAGCCTGGACCATGGATTGATACAATTACCGAGGGAACGATATTCTTTTCAGAGGAACAGAATAGAGCTATAGAAGCAGGCAAGTTTGATGCCAAATCAAAGCAAATGCACTATCTAATGGAAAATAAAAGTCACTGAATCTTTTATACCTCATGCAGTTGATTTCTGGCACAGAAAACTTGACTTCACACTTGACAAACATGTATGGCTTATGCCAAGATTGGCTACAAACGAAGTAAGACTAAGAGAGCTGCAATGGAAAATACTGCACAATCTGTATCCAACTACTATTTTGCTACATAAAATGGGTATAGCTGATTATGTGTTTTGTGACTACTGCTCAAACATAATCGATTTCATTTATCATTTCTTTTATGAATATCCATCTGTAAAACGTTTTTGGACGTATATTGACAACACTCTCTTGTGTGTAACTGGTAAAAACCTTCATCTGTCAGTCACTGACATTTTGTTTGGCTATAGTCCAAAGGAACTTACTGAAACAAATCGTTGGATCAACAAAATTATCTTGCTTGGAAAAATGTGCATTAGTAAGATAAAAAAAAGACCAAATCTACGCTACAATACCAGGTGGTTTTTGAACTAGAAGCACAGCTGAGAAAATTACTGTCAACTTAATTGTCCGTGACTATATAAAAAGATGTCAACAAGTAAAATCTGGTAAAAAATTGTAACATTATTTTTTTCAGATATGTATATACATTCTTTAATCGTTCAAAAGAAAGAGTACTGAAAAAATGAATTTATCATGTATAAAAAAAAGTAGCTATGTGAATGATGTGATTTGAAAAGAATGTGTCAATGATGTGGAGAAAAGAAAAGATGTTCTGCGTGCGGTTTATAGTCTTATCCGAAGGACTTTTGGGGAGAGCGGAGTCTGTACTGATGTTGACTCTAGAGAAGAGGTCCTCTTGTGCTGGATTCGAGCCCGGATCATGGGATTGCGAGCGCAATATTCTGGCCACTAGGTTATCCTGTCCCGCGCGCGCGCGCGCGTGTGTGCGTGTGTGTGTGTGTGTGCGCGCGCGCGCGCGCGCGTGCATGCGTGAGTGCGTGCGTGAGCGTGTATGTGCGTGCGTGCGTGCATGCGTGTGGGTGTTCTTCCTTTAAAGTAACATATCTTTGCCCAAAGTAATATTAGATGATGATGATAATGATGTGATGATAATGGTGATGAGGATGAAAAAAACAACCATAAGAAAAGGTTTTATGTAAACTATGTAAAGGATTCAACTCTCTTTGTTAGGGAACTAGGGAAGGGGCATGGCGAGTTATTATAATGAGTGTGAAAATGGATGAAAGAAAGGAAAGTTAGCATTACCATACATGCACTAGAGCAAAAACTAAACCCAGGCAGATGTAAATCACTCCTCCACACGTTTAGAACCGCACACAACAGCACACACTAGAGCAACTATAAACCCAGGCATTGTCCGCTGCAGCTGAATATCAATAGAACACAGGCAGCAGTTCACACTGGGGCAGTTATTGCTCCAGACAGTAGGTAAGATAAGAGAGAAAGGTTGTTCATGGCACCCCCCCCCCCCCCCCTCCCCCCGAAAAAAAAGGTTTGGGGTTCTAGGGGTTTATTATTTGTTTCTTTTTGTGTTTTTTTGCCAATGAAGAGAGGCGTGTGAAGCACTCATTTTAAAAAAAATAACAGAGAAAAAAAAAGAAGGAAAAAAAAGAGAAAAGAACCCCCCAAAAGATGGTGCTCGTGACCTGCATGCAACTGAGCCAACAAAAAAAAAGAAAAAAAAGAGGGAAAAGAGGAAGAAGAAGAAAAGAAGAAGAAGACTTGCGAAGAAGACGAAGTGTGCGAAAAAGAAGAATGCAAAGAAGAATGCAAAGAAGAGAATGCAAAGAATTGCGAAGAAGAATTCCAAAGAAGAAGAAGAATTGCGAAGAATGCGAAGAAGAAGAATGCAAAGAAGAATGCAAAGGAGAAGAGCAGCAGCAGCGGCAGCAGCAGCAGCAGCGACAACAAACAAACAGCAACAACCAAAACAACTTACATCTTTCACGTTGCAGACAAACTATG
>JAQIHA010000622.1:0-13652 GCA_028751875.1 Rapana venosa | reverse complement strand
TCAAATTATAGCTTTTTTTGATTAAAAGGCATTTGAAGGTCGACAGAGTTTGTTTTTTGGAAATGATGCATCACTAGGGGTTTCCACCAAAGTCTCACCACACCAGCAGCATACGAAGATGCCCCCCTGTCAAGTCATCCTAAGGGAAACTAGGAACCTTCTCCGTACAGACCGTTTTGTCGGGTGTCGTTGTCGCAACCATCTTTGTTGGGGGGTTGATGGATAATCGGCAACCACAGCAGGCAGGGGGGAACCGGCTTTACGTGGCCCCTCATAACAGCTGGAAGCCCTGGTTTCCCGAGAGACACAGCCTTCTCCCCCACAGGCAACAAGCGCAAAGAGAACTTTGTCTTTTGGACGAAGTAAAAAGACGGGCCTCCAAATCAAATGGGGAAAGAGGAGTATGAGGGTGAACAAAAAAAACCCTACCCAGGGGCACTGCAGCAAGAAACCTCAAAGAAGTCACAATTTTATTTACCGGGGCAGTTTTTTCTAAAGAGGGGGGAAAAATGAAAATCAATCCGAATCAACAAACCCCCTCACCCTTAAAACCCCCTTGGGCCCAATTTGGAGGTAAACAGCCCTTCTTTTCAAAAAAATTCGGTCTACAACCCCAAAAGTAAAAATGGTTATTTTATGGCTCAGAAACCTGGCGGGTTAAAAAAAACCAACCCCCACAAACTCCAGTTTTTCCAACAAATGCCTCAGGTAATCCTAACATCAGGGGGCCCGGGAGTCTACCCAACAAAAAAAACTGTGGGACAGGCCCAGACAAACCCAATTGGCCACCATTAAAAAAAGGGAAAGTGGGGGATGGGCCATACACCCCGAAAGCCTGCGTCAAAGTCCCAACGGCCCTTGAGGGAATCCACAAGGGAAGGGGGAAATTTTTTTGGTCGAAAAAGCAGCCCGGGCCAAAAGTGTTGACGAAAAAAGAAGGGCCCGGAAGACAGGGGCCGACTAAAGAGGATCCCCCAAAACCGATTTTTGGGGGGGGGGTTTTGGTTGCACCCTATTTTCCCCAAGGGAAAACCAAGGGGGCATAAGCAAGTAAGTCAAGTATCAGTCTCACAAAAAAAAAGGGGAAAAAAACCCCTTTTAAAAAACGTCCCCCCCCCCCCTCCCCCCCCCCCCCCCCCCCCCCCCCCCCCCCCCAAAAGCAAAAATTTAAAAAGAAAATCCTAGAATCCCCACCCTACCCCCCCCCCCCAAAAAACCCAAACCCAAACAAACAAACAAAAAAAAGGGAAAAGGAAAAACCAAACCAACAAAGATGATTAAAAAAAGAAAAACAACAAAAAACAAAAACAAGAAAAAAGAGCAACAACAAAGCCAAGAAAATAACAAAACCAAATTTAATAAGTCTAAAGATAAACATTTTAAAATTGTCAAATGGTAACATACTTTTTACACAAATTTAAAATATTGAAATAGGGCCTAAAAAACTTAGTACAGGGGAAAAAGTCCAATAAAGTTTTGAAAAAAAAAAAATAGAACCCTTATCGGGAATTTTTACATGACTTAAGCAGGCGATAAAAGGTGAGGAGAGAAAAGGGACAGAGACAGAGATGTGTGTGTGTGTATTCAGAGTAAACCCAATATAAAAAACCCCAAAAAACAGTATCTTTCCCATCAACACCATTTTAGATTTCCCTTTTTCAAATTATATGTCAGATAATGAAAAAATTTTAAAACCCCATAACCAACAATAAAAAAAAAAAAAACCCAAGAAGAAATTTAAAAAACTATACTCGTTTAGGGAGGAATAGGGGGGTGGTAAATGAGTGAGTGTTGGGGTATGGGGTGTGTGGGGGTTTTGGTGTGTTGTTTTTGAGGTTGGTGTGTGGTTGTTGTTTGGTGTGTGTGTGGGGGGGGGGGGGGGGGTTTTTGGGGATAATACTAAATATGAAATTCTCCCATAGCACCGATCAACACAAACATTTTTTAAATTAGGCTCAGCAAATTGAATGTCAGGGTAATAAAATTAGTGCAATCCCCATACATTCAAAATAAGAGGGGGAAAAACCAATAAAGTAAAAAAAGAAACATCTCCATTGTAAGAAATAAACAAATTTCTTTTTTTTTCCAGGAAAATGTTTTTTCTGTTCTTTTTTCCGCCCCCGCCCATGGGAAAATTTTTAAAAAGACTATATATATTTCAAGCGAAGAACAAGGGAAAAAAAACTTTTTTTAAAGAAAAAGAGAAGAAAAAAAAACAAACAAAATAAAAACAAAAAAAACAACCCAGCACAAAGAAAAAACTACCCCAAACCCCCCCCCCCCCCCCCCCCCCCCCCCCAAAAAAAAAAAAAAAGAAAAAAAAAAACAAAACAAACAAAAAAAAAGAAAAAGAAAAAAAAAAAAGAAAAAAAACCCAAACCAAAAACAACAACAAAAAAAGCAGACAAACACCCTTCCCAATAAACAAACAAAAAAAAGAAAAAACAACAAACATAAAAAAAAACAAATGAAAAAAAAAAAACAAACAAAAAAAAACAAAAAAACAAAAATTTAAAAAAAAAAAAACAGCACCATTCCCCCTTCCCACACACACCCACCCACACCCCAAACAAAAAATAACAAGAAAAAAACCCAAACAAATCACAAAAAGAACAAAGAAACAACACAGCAATAACACACAAGAGAGAGGGGGAAGAGAGAGGGGAAAAGGGGGAAGAAGAGAGAGGAGAGAAGAGAGGGAAGGGGAGAGAAAAAGGAGAGAGAGAGTAACCAAAACTTATAGATCATAAATTGAAACCTTATATTTAAAAAAATAGAAAAGGGTTTTAAAAAAAATTTAAAAAGGGGATTTCCTGGGTCAAGTACAGTCAACAAGTCCAAAAATAATATTGAAAAACGAAAGTATGAATATGCCCCTTTTTAGAATAACAATAACAATAGGAGAGGGGAGGAGAAAGAGAGAGGGAGGGGGGGGAGAAGGGGAGGAAAAAAGAATTAATTGATATCGGTCTTGGCAAAACAGAGAGAGAGAGAGAGGGAGAGAGAGAGGTGTTTTTGTGGTGTGTTTGTGTGTGGTGTGTTTTTCGAATGGTACTAAAAATATAATTCTCAAACAGTACGATCACCCTTTGGGCACTTATTTTGTTACTATACAAAAAAAATGTTTTGAAAAAAAAAAAAATAAAATAAAAAAAATAATAATTTTTTAAATAAAAAAAACATCAAACGTCACCTTGGACTTTATTTTTTTTCCCCACAAAAAAAATGTTAGATTAAAAAAAAAAAATTAAAAAAAAAAAAAAAACTCAATACCCCTACTTAAATAAAAAAAAAAAAAAAAGAAAGAAAAAAAAGAAAGAAGAAAAAAAAACAACAACCGCCAAAATTTTAAAAGGGCAAGAGAGGAAAGGAAAGAGAGAGAGGGAAGAGAGAGAGAGGAAGAGGAGAAAGGGGAGAGTGTGTTTTCAGTGATAACTCTAAATAATAATTTCAAGACAGATTCTAAAGGTCTAGTAAAAAGGGGGGGGAAAAGAGGAGAGGGAGAAGAGAAAAGGGGGGAAGAGAGAGAGAGAGAGAGCGTGCGCGCGCCGTGTGCGTGCAAGCCTTGTGCTTCAGGGAGGGCAATTTTTGTTTTAAATTTTTTAAACTTTTGCAATGTTTTAAAAAAGTCTAAACAATGAAATCATAGTTTTATTTAAGGGGGGTCCCCAGACAAAAAGATTCTCAAAAAACTGGGGTCTGCAGGGTTGATTTCCCCCAAACGCTTCTTTTTTTTGCTACGATGAAAGCAAGTTTCTTTGTTGAAGTGGACTACGAGAGGGCCGACCGATATGACTGGGGCAAAGATTGGACAAGCTACAAAAATTACAAGCTGGACAAAACATGATACGATGGAAAAATATGGGAAAAACTTTACAAGACTTTATGACTGTACAAGACTTTAAAACTAGAAAAAACCGATCATTTGACAAGACTTTACAAAATTTTCAGACAAGTTTGATCAATTTTATAAAACTGTACAAAACTTGACAAGACGGAAAAACCTGATACGGGGCTGGACCCAAAAAACTGGACAAACTTCAAAATTTTGAAGACAAGACTTATAAAATTTTGACAAATGATGGGCAAAGACTTGACAAGAGGACAGGGTTTGAAAACCCGACATATTGACAAGATTAACAAACTTGACTTACAAGACTTAACATCTTACAAAATTGAGGACAAGACTTTAATGAATTTTCTTGATCGGTCTTTAGACATAACACCCCATTTGATGGTAGGATGATCTCACAGAATGCAGACAAACGGTGTGACATATAGACATGATTGCTGGGTTAGCATAAACTGGGGGTGAATAACTAGGATGATCTCACTAAATGATAGACATATAACAGTTTTGACATAATAAAATATTCCCCCTAAATGATAGAATATAAAAATTTGACATAACTAGACATGACTGCTGGTACTGACAATAACTGGAGTGAATAACAGACATGATCTGATAATGACTAACTATAACAGGATGTGACATAACTAGACTATCTGTGAATGAAGACATTAACGGATATGACTAATAGACTATCGACTGGGTTTTGCTATAACAGGATGTACATAAATGACATGATCTGACTGGGTTACTAACATAAACTGGGTTGACATAAAGACTGTCTGTGGTTAGACATATAACAGGATGTGACATAACTAGCTGATCGATGGATACTAGAATTAAAAGGATGTGACTAATAAATGATCTGCCTGGATTACTAACATAAATGGATTGACAAAAAACATGACTGATGGGTTACTAGACTAAACGGGGTAATAATAAAAGACCCCACAATCTAACTATAAATGGGTAGCTAAAAGACTGATCGAGGATGACTATACCATATGACATGACTAGACGGGTAACAGAGCAGCTAACAAATGGACGGATGATAAAGGGTAGGACGAGCATGACTAAAAGGATGGGGCAGACAAGCGAAACAGGATAGGACTGACAAGGGATGACTAACGGATAGGGTCAGGGCAGACTAACAGGATAACTAGACAGAGATGACAAAAGGGTAACTAGAAGACATGGCTAACAGGGTAAACTAGACAAGCTACTAGACAGGGTAGAAAAGCAAGCATGATAAAGGGGTGAATAACAAGATGAAGCGGACAGGGAAATAGAAGAGCAGAAGACGGACAGGACTGCAGAGAAAGACTAACAGGATGATAGACAGGAAGAAATAACAGGCTGATAGACAGGATAGAATAGACAAAGGCAGATAGACAGGTAGAATAGACAGAGCATGACTAGAAGGAAGAAATAACAAACAGAAAGCAGGTAGGACTAACAGAGCATGACTGAAGGATGGATAGAAGAGCAGACTAACAGAAGGACTAACACGCAGACTAACAGGTGGCTGACGAGCATACTGAAGGATAGGGCTAACAGCGCATGATAGAAGGATAGGACTAGACAGAGCATGACTAGACAGGTGGACTAGAAGACAATGACAGAAAGGGTGACAGAGGGATGACTAACAGGGTAGGACTAGAAAAGGGATGATAACAGGATAACAGAGTATGACTAGAAGGAAGGACTGAAAAGGCATGATAGACGGATGGAAGACATGACTGACAGGAAAGGACCAAAAGAACTGGTGTTAAAATTGAACATTTGTGAGCAGCTGTCCTTCGTGCCAGGGGGAATTTGGCATCATTTTTATGGTTAATTTTTTGCCTTTCTCATCGACTTGTTATCATCCTATCTTTTCCCTTTTTTTTTGGGGAGTGTATAGTCATATAGAGTAGCATAGTAGCCTCTGTGATCACCCGCATCAGGTGATGAATTATATTATACCATTATATCATTCATAGGGGATTATATTAATTTATATATTAAAAATCTCAATTTTCTACCATCATCACCGTTGTTATCATTATTGGTTGTTGTGGTTTAAATGATTGTTCGGGAACAAAACCCTGCAAACATACATCAACAGATGTTGAGCTGCAACAAGCTAAGAACTTATAATTTGCCCCAAACAGACAGACATGAAGCTAAATACTACATGTGGCAGAGAGTAACCACGTGTTCATCATTATGCCATCACATGATAGTCAGTGATGATAAATATGATGTCATGATGCTGTGCAAGCGTACGTGCTTTGCGACGACTTGACAGGGCTATACTCTATGCTTTCCATCACAATATCTCCTGGTGTCAACCAGGCCTGGGAGATACAGACACTTGCAGTGTTAGTCAGGTAGTTTGAGCCACACTCTCAAAATCACATCTGTAAAGTGGATGAAGCACGAATGTGTATTCCCAACGAGCTTACGGCACACTCTTTCTGGGTAGGAGCAGGCCGAAGTCCGTAAAAATCCCCATTACTTTTATGGGGTTTGTACCCGCGACCGGCCAGTCCATAATCCAAGCCGTTAACCACTGCGCCAAGGCAGCTGGTGTGTTCCTTGCAGTGGCCATGAGGACACCCACTGATATCATTTTTGGTGAAACAGATGTCCAGTATATGAATGATGCTTAAAGATAAATCAAATGGAAGATTCAAGATTTGCCAATAATCTTTAATTATGTTGTGTGATTCAGATGCTTAAGGATAAGCCAGTCTGGGTATCAAGGATAGGGGGTAAGTGTCTGAAGTAGACTTTGGTTGTGTTGGGTTGGGTTGACAATGAGAGGTATAGATGGATTTATCAGGCGTTTCAAACCGGACGGGTTGGTTGCAGTTGGCAGGTATGGTTAGGTTACATTCAGGATAGTAATCATTTCAATTTTTACAGACAGTCTGGACCTATACACAGTGTTCCAATTTATCTATCCATGAAAAAGAACAGGTATTTAAAATACAAAGTGACTAGATTCAGATAAGGATTTCTTAGGATACACACACACGCACGCACGCACGCACGCACGCACACACACACACACACACACACATATATATATATATATATACATAATCCAAGAACACAGTCATCGCGAATAATTTGCCCCTTATGCAATTACGATGAAGAAAAATTCACTTTGCTCTCTGTTGTCCTTATCCAAATTCTCTTACAAATCAACCGATTCTCACACACTACTGTTGACAGCCCTCATTGTTTAGTCTTCCATTGCTTATGGAATTAAAAACTGAACATTTTCATGAAAAAAATGTGTCATTTATTTGAAAAAGGCATTTAAAATTTGAAGCATAATCTTTACCTGATTACAGATTTGTGTATCATGTTGCAGGTAGTGGACTTAAAGGGAAAGGTCAAATAGTATTGCTTCTAAGATGTGTGTAACTACAATGATTTCATCACATTTATGTACGAAGCTGCTTAAAACAAACAGAAGAGTTTCAGACGGTTTATGTAAAATCATAATAAATAAATAAAAATAAAAAAGGTTTCATCAGATTCGTGTACGAGGGTCTACACGAAAAACATGTGAAAAAATACTCTTAAGATGGTTGTGTAGCAACACATGTTTCTCCGTTTTTCACACCTGTACTAGCTTGCGGGTCGTGCAGTATGTTGTATAGAGTGGAGTCGAAAATTTTTTTGGTGATTTTCACAGATTTTTTTACGTTTGAAAAAATGCACTGTGTACTTGCTTTTGGGATTGAGGACATAGAGCAATACCAGGTAGTCACGAGAAAGTTGGAAATAATCATCAAATGAGGATTGCTTGTATTCCTACAGTGTTAACCCCAAGCATGCATATTGCGCTAAGGAAGTTAGCAGACGACAAAGGACTGAGGGGGTACAGTGTTTGCTGGAAAAAAAATTCATTTAGAACATACCAAATTTGTTCCAAAAAAAAGGGGGGGGGGGGTATTTCTGTGGATGCCTTAGTACGTGCGGTATGAATAAAAGAGTCATAAAGAAAATAAGAAAATTTGCGAGTTTTTATTTGCGGCGTGCAGCCCCAACTCACAGAACTGCGTAATATCGGGAAATCCCGCAGCTGAGAGAGAGAGAGAGAGAGAGAGAGAATAATTTCATCTCCCGTCATTAAAGGAGGTAAGCTAACTTTTATTATCATAATAATTCTGATCATCATAATTCTGATTTTGATTAATGTGATATCTTCAGTTTAACATGTTTAACATGTATTCACATGTAGTGACATAGCCAGAATCATGTATCTTCTTTCTGAAATGCTTCCACCATGCATTTCACAGCAAGCTGCATCCCTCGTGTAAAGAATAAGGAGACGTCTATTTCACAAGAATCATTTGCATCCCTCGTGTAAAGAATAAGGAGACGTCTATTTCACAAGAATCACTTCTATACCTGGCTCCATATTTTTGCAAGTCGGTCAACATTTTCATCAATACACATTTCACTGTGTGAGGGACCCCGACAGAAATAACAGTGCTGCCTCTTAAAATCAGAAAATGTACCAGGTGCCTGCCATTAATGATGAGGTCTTTTCTCACTTTTAAGATTATAATCTATGTACAACTGATTTACAATCAGCACACATATTATGTATGTTGAAAGTGTCTGGCCATGTACTGAAGAGTGTTGTCCTTTCATGTCTGTCTGTCCCAAAATTAATGTGTTACTGTTCGTAAAAGGTGTTTACCACTATGTCACTACTGCTTCCCATCAGAATTTAAGTTGCAGTTATTATGAAACAACATGACAGAGAAATCGGTTTTCAAAGATGCTGTGTAGTTTATAGATTTCATTGAAAACTTAGAAACCAAGCAATTCCTGCCTCGTAGTTAAGAACTCTTTCGCTTCCATTCTCTGAAACGATATAAATCTTTTTGAGTTAGTACACTAAAGTTTTAATACACTAAAAAAGGGAAAAAAATTTTAAAAGTCTGATGTCATGTAACCTTTTATTGCTCACCATGTATCACATAATAGTAATCTCCTAGTCATATGGGCTTGATGGAGCACATAAACTGTAAATATGATTTAATTTATTTTGTTTCCCAGGTTAAAATATCTTTCTACTTCTGATGATGGAATGATAAAAGCCACAGCTGCCTCATTAGTATAGAATGGGCCTATCAGTGTAGTGTGTGTGTGTGTGTGTGTGTGTGTGTGTGTGTGTGTGTGGGGTGTGTGTTATTTTGTGTGTGTGAAGTCAAGTCAAGTCAAGTTAAGTCAAAATTATCTTCATAGAGGGTAAAAGATTAAGTTTACACAACTTTTTTCATCCTGCCCTCACAAAAACTATCAAGAAAATTGACATATAATAATAATAATAATAATAATGTATGGAATTTATATAGCGCTGAATCTTGTAAAGCAACAAATCAAAGCGCTCAGATTTTATTTCATACCACTTTAAGTCACGGCAGATTTCTCTCCGTGAAATTCGGGC
Source organism: Rapana venosa (assembly GCA_028751875.1). Classification (NCBI taxonomy): domain Eukaryota; kingdom Metazoa; phylum Mollusca; class Gastropoda; order Neogastropoda; family Muricidae; genus Rapana; species Rapana venosa. The sequence goes on along the minus strand of JAQIHA010000622.1, from coordinate 4,344 downwards.
TGCTCTCCCCGGGGAGAGCGGGAGAACGCGTCGCCACTTAGCGCTGCGCCACCCTTTCACCCTTTTTTTTTTTTTTTTTTTTTCTGCAGCTGTATTTGTTTCCCTATCAGAGTGGCTTTTTTCTAAGAATTTTTGCCAGGGACAACTCTCTTGTTGCCGTGGTTTTTTTTTACGTGCGCTAAATAATTACGTGTAACACACGGGACCTCGGTTTATCGTCTCATCCGAAAGACTAGCGCCCAGACCACCACTCATGGTCTAATGGATGGGGGAAAAATTTCCGGTCCAAACGGGGTACGAACCGCCGCACACTTCAGACCCGGACTTTTCGCTTTCTAGACAGGCGCGTTACCTCTAGACCACCGATCCACCATGTAAAAGCATTCAAAAGACAATGTTAATATATATTGAAAAGAACAAAATATATATGAGGATTTTTAGAAAAATAAATCCAGATTCACAAAACATGATAAAACAAAACTAAGAGAGTATAACATAAGCTCAAGTTATACAGACAAATTAAGAAAATGCAAAATAACAAGAGTAGGAATAACACACGGAGAGGGATGGGCTCCGCCAGGTTTGATTTGCCCAAGATACACCAATGACAAAGACAGCCAGAATCTCCATACCGGATCGGTCGTCGCCCGGGTTACCAAGGACCGCGCCTTCTGTTGCTCATCAGGACAGATGTCGAAAGTATGCTACTAATGTAAAACGCAGCAAAATTCGTGCCAGAAACAACACCATCATTGGCACATGGAATGTACGGACACTAAGAGCTGCAGGCAAAGTGGAAGAACTGACACATGAGATGTCCAGATATCAATGGCACATCCTTGGGCTCTGCGAAGTCAGGTGGAAAAACATAGGAGAAACAACGACCCAGGAAGACCACAAATTATACTACAGTGGAAAACAGGATAAACATGAACACGGCGTGGGGTTTCTCGTTCACAAAAGACACCGTGAAACCGTCATGAGCTGTCAGCCTGTGTCCAGCAGACTTATTACCATCCGCCTGGGGAGCAACCCCCTTTAACATAACTATAGTACAGGCATACGCCCCTACATCAGACTGCACAGATGAAGCCGTAGAAGAATTTATGACCAGCTACAAGAGGTTCTGAATCAAACACCCAAGAAAGACATCCTCGTTGTGCAAGGTGACTGGAACGCCAAGGTAGGAGATGATGCATGGAAGACTGGGAGGGCGTTTGTGGGCCACATTGTAATAACCAATCAAATGAAAGAGGCTTGAGACTCCTGGAGTTTGCCAGTAACAACCACCTCCAGCTAGTGAATACACTTGGCCCACACAAGAAATCCAGAAAATGGACATGCATAGCCCAAATTGGAGAAACACCACAACCAAATAGATTACATCATGGTGAAAAGACGGTTTCAGTCTAGCGTTAACATCGCACAGACACGAAGTTTTCCAGGAGCAGACATAGGGATTGATCATGATCTTGTGATGATGACTTTCGACTACGTCTAAAGAAAATCCACAAGCGAAAACATCAGGATCAAATTTGACCTCGAGAAGCTGAAGGACCCAGAGGTATTAGAAATTTTTCAAGCAAGGATAGGTGGAAAGTTTGCAGCACTCACTGTGATAGACTCAGACATAGATACACTGACGAATAGTTTCAATACAGCGGTGACTGAAACAGCAAACGAGCTTCTTGGCAAAACACCGACCAGTCAAAAAACCATGGGTCACACCTAACATCCTACAACTATGCGACAAGCGTAGAGAGTTGAAGAAAAAAGAAAAATGAAACAAAAGAAAGAGCAGAACAATATAGGGGAGTCAACAAAAGAATCAGGAAGTCCATGACGGAGCAAAAGAGAAATGGATCGGTGGGAAAAGTGCCAAGACATTGAAGAGAACATCAAGAAAAACAATAGCAAGAAAGCATATCAGCTGGTGAAAGACCTGACTAGCACGAAACAGAGAAAAGGTTTAACAATCCAAGACAAAAATGGGAAGTGTCTCACTGACGACCAGGATAATTCTGAACAGATGGACAGAATACTGCTCCGACCTGTATAACTATAGAACCGCAGGAGATCCAGAAGTCCTTAATGTACCCGAAAGCAAAGACACAGACAGTCAACCCTATCCTCCGAGAAGAAGTGGAAACAGCAGTCAGATCGCTGAAAAAGGGGAAGTCAGCAGGGGCTGACAACATTCCAGCTGAGCTGGTCCAAGCTGGAGGGGAAGCCATGATCAGCGCCCTACTAAAAAATCTGCAACGAGATCTGGCAGACAGGAAAATGGCCAACACCATGGACGCAGTCACTCATCATCACCCTCCCCAAGAAAGGAAATCTACAACAATGCCATAATTACCGCACAATCAGCCTCATATGTCACCCAAGCAAGGTCATGCTGCAGATAATATTGAATAGACTGAAGCCACAAGCAGAGACCATCATTGCTGAGGAACAAGCAGGTTTCAGAGCAGGGCGCAGCACAACAGAACAGATATTCAACCTCAGAATACTATGTGAGCGGTACCTTCAACATCAACAAGACCTTTACCACGTATTTATCGATTTTAAGAAGGCATTTGACAGGGTGTGGCATGCAGCTTTGTGGGCAACCATGAATTTGTACAGCATCAATGCAAACCTGATCAGAGTCATCAAACAGCTGTACAGCGAGGCCACCAGTGCAGTGTACTACAACAACAACATTGGAGAATGGTTTCGAACAACAGTTGGAGTAAAAGGGAGGGCTGTCTACTCTCACCCACTCTTTTCAACATCTTCCTTGAGAGAATCATGGCTGATGCACTGGAACATCATGAAGGATCAGTCAGCAAACGGTGGCAGAACGATCACAAACCTCCGCTTCGCAGATGACATTGATGGAATAGCAGGATCAGAAAAAGAGCTTGCCAGCCTAACAGAACACTTGGATAAGGCCTCCCAAAACATACGGCATGGAAATCAGTGCAGAGAAGACCAAACTGATGACTAATAACACCAACGGCATTAGCACTGATATCAGGGTTAATGACCAGAAAGCTGGAAACATTTTAAAGCTTCAAGTACCTGGGAGCCATTGTATCCGACCAGGGATCCAAGCCAGAAGTAGTATGCAGGACTGCACAGACAATAACAGCTTTGTCAAAACTAAACACCATCTGGAGAGATAAGAATATCTCACTTATCTCCAAGATCAGACTAATGCGCTCCCTTGTCATATCCATATTTCTGTATGCCTGTGAATCATGGACCCTGACTGCAGATTTGGAGAGAAGAGTACAGGCAGTGGAGATGAGATGCTTTCGGAGACTCCTTGCATCTCCTACAAAGACCACATAAGCAACGAAAGCGTGCATAACAGAATCCAGCAAACCATTGGACCCTATGAGAACCTTCTAACGATCGTGAAAAAGCGTAAACTTAAGGGTGGTATGGGCATGTCACAAGATCCCAAGGAATTACAAAGACATTTTTGCAAGGCACTGTCCAAGGAGGAAGAAGAAGAGGCAGACCAAGGAAGAGCTGGGAGGATAACATCAGTGAATGGACAGGCCTAGAACTCAACAAAACCCTGAGAAAGGCAGAACAGAGAGAGGAATGGAGGGAACTGGTTGCTGAGTCTTTGAGGGTGCCCCCACGGTCGTCAGACTACGGGACAGATAGATAGATAGATAGGAATAACAACCAAGCAAGCAGCCAGATGTCAGGTAACCTTGAGTATAAAAGTGGACCTACAATTTGTCCACCAGATGTTTCCTCAAGAGTTTCTTGAAGGTTTGAAACATTTGTTTCAAAGGAGCTGATTTTAAAGAGAGAGGTAGATTATTCCACACTGTTCTTCCCGAATAAGCAAGGCTTGACTTATAGAGATTATTATGGAGCCTGGACAAAAACAGTTTATGAGTAGGCCTGTTTTTATTAACAGCAAATTTTTTCACAATTTTCTTGGGGCTTTTCGTTTAATATATTGTACATACAAAGACACTTGTTGAAATGCAGACTGTTTTGAGTGGAGAATATTAATTTTTTGTAGTTGTGGTGGTCAATGTATTAGGATTCAATCAACAGTTTGAATCAGCTCTTTATGGTAGGAGGCTTATCGCTTTAGGTTGTTTCCCCTTCCATAAAGGGACAAATTTTAAAAGAGGGTATGGATAAAAAAAGGGGGAAATTTTGAACTTTTTTATTTTCCCCAATTTTTTCACGAAATTTTTTCCAAAGTTTTTTTTTAAAAAAAAAATTTTAAAAAAAAAAAGGGGAAAAAAACCCCTTTTTTTTTTAAATTTAAAAAAAAGAAAGGTTTCTTTTTTTTTAGGGGGGAAAAAAAAATTTTGTTTTTTTTAA
>JAQIHA010000621.1:0-13654 GCA_028751875.1 Rapana venosa | reverse complement strand
AATTTCAAAAATCTTCTGGTGATTGATCGTTCTGTTTTAAAGTCAGTCATTTATGACTTGTTCTGCATACCTCTCCAATTGCCTTTTCTTCCACTTTGCGCACATATCCACATTGTTTTGTGTAAACACATCCATAGTCCAAATCCTTCTGCATGTTATAGTTCCATTGTTAGTTAATTGCGGAGTTGTATTCTAGTTGTTATTATTGACTCGTTGTAGATGTTGACAAATGTTCTTGATGTTTCACCCCTGTAGTCTAACATCATACTGCAAGTTAAGTTGTTTTCTCCCTCAGTTCTCCTTAGCAGTTTGTTTCATAGGCTGTTAACTCACACACACACACTCACACACACATAGGCATACACATGTGCGCATGCACATGCATGCACACACACACGTGCGCGCACACACGCGTGCACGCGCACACACACACGCACTCACCCACACTGACTCACACATACATAAACACACAACACACACACGCACTCACACACACTAACTCACACATACATAAACACACACACATGCACTCACACACACTAACTCACACATACATAAACACACACACACACGCACTCACACACACTAACCACACATACATAAACACACGCACACAACACGCAAGCAGGCAGGCAGGCACACACTCACATGCTTGCATGCACACTCGCTCACGCACTCACGCACACACATTTTACAAACACTCGCATGCGCGCACACACACACACACACACTTTCACTCACACACACACACATAGACATACACACTCACACACGCATGCACTGATGCTCACGTGCTTACTATTTCACACACATTCTCTGTCACACACACATGCACGCACGTACACTCATACACACACACTCACTCACATGCACCTACACACACATACAAACTCATGTACACACTCATACACGCACACACGCATGATACTCACACATGTACATACATACACACATGCACACACACATACACCCCCCCCCCCCTTCCCCCCCAATACATACTCACACGTCTGATATCAGTATTTAGTGGAAGGACGTTAAACTGAAGAACTAACTGCTCTTGCCTAGGAATAGGAATGATATTAATTAACATTATCATTACAATAAATAATGATCTTTCCTCTGTTGAATTGTGTTGTTTGTTTGTGGTGTAAATCAGCAACACACAATGGTCAATGGTCCGAAAATGTATAAAGTGGCAGAAAAAAAATCTCACCGCATGTTGCAAAATGTCAACCACCCACGAATGTGGAGAGTGTGACTTCAAGTGGACGTCATTTCTGTGGATGACACAGGCCCCCCTTCTTGCCAATGACAGCACTGGAAAGCTTAAAAGCATGTTGCTTTATTGCTGCAGAGATTCTATTTATCAAAAATGATCACTTGTGAGTTTGGCTGCCCCAAATATAGGCAGACTGAAAACCAGTATTTCCAGATCTACTTCATGCATTAGTAATGTCCACAGATGCGCAAAAAGCCTTTTTTGTTGTTGTTGCTGAATTTAATTGTGTATAAAGTGTGGCAATGTGAAATGTACTGTCAGTGCAAGCCAGTGAAAAGCCAGAACCCATGACGGTCCCATAAATCTCTGGCCATGCAGTGTTGATCTTCTTTCTTTGTCCAACGCTCAGACAGTGACTGTTGTTGTCTGTCATTTGACGGAGTGAAAATGCTTCGCGCTGACGTGAAGTGCCTGACAAGCCAGGCCCAGTGCATTCGACTTTGGTGTGGTAGAGAATTGTTCTCTTTTCCGTCTTTCTGGAAAAAGGGCAGGAGAATGGACCAAGAAGGCAGAAAACAGACAAGAAGGAGGTGACAGGAAGAAAAGGAACAAGGCAGAAACAAAGAGAAGGATTAAAAAAGAAAGGGAATTGCTAGCACAGAATGTGCAGAAGGTGGGGATGCTGTTCATACTGACAGTGCCCCCGCATCCCCACAGGGGACAGTGTTTCATGGGAGTAGACTCTGTGTGGGTGTGTTTCCCAGCTAGAGATCGGAGGTTCACCAAGGGGGAGATTTGGCGTATGCAACCTTTTTATTTTTTATTTTTAAGGGTAGCTGTATTTCGACTCCAGGAATGGTGTCTAAACATGACACGTGAGTGCAAGTGTTTTTTTTTGTTTTTATTTTAAAAGTCACCCGTTCCTATTGTCACAAAATGGCCTACTCTTCTGAAAAGTGGAACAAGTTTTTAACATGCATGCAAGATGCTCTGCATGTGTTTGCACATGGGTCCTCAGTTTACAGTCTTATCCAAACTCGGACTTTGAGGGGAGTGGAGTCAGCACTGATGTTAACTCCAGGGTAAAATCCCCTGAAACTGTTGCCTCCGTGGTGGCTCAATCCTGAGCCGTCAGATCCTGAGTGCAGTGCTCTGACCCCTAGGCTTTCCTGCCCTGTCCCGCCTCATTGTCATTCCTGGTGGTGATGTGTGTCCTGCTGCTGTCAGTGGTGACTGTGTGTTGTTTTCTGTGAACGGTCAGTGACATCAGAGATCACCACCATTCTCCCAGCCTTGCCAGTGTCAAGGAAGAAGAAGCCACCAGACCCCTGACCTTCACCTCAGCCGGGGGCCCCCAGGTGTGTCCCCCTCCCCTGAACAGTTCCCTCCCCCGCTGCTGCTGTGCTTCTGGTGGAGGGGACCAGGTCACTGTGCACCAGTAAGTGGAAAAAGGGCGTCCCTGGGGAAATGGATTTTCAGTGTCGGTTGATCAGGCGGGCCCTTTTGCGGATTCCTGCTTTTTTTTTTTTAAACTTTGGCGCAAACGTGTGACAGTGCCCCCTAATGGTAAAGAAAAAAAACAAACAAACATGACAGCGTGTATTCGAATAAACAGTGCCCCCATCACACTGCCCTTTATTGTTCTCAAAAATTAAAAACTTTCCAAATTTTTTTCCCCAAAGCTTTTGATTGGCTAAGCTAAGCACCTCCTTTTCCCCAAAAAAGGGGGGGGTTTTAGTTACCAATCACAAAACGTAGTTGCGTGTCATTCACCCAAACACGGAACAAATTTTGGGTTTTCTTCAACTTTATCACAGTTTCGGGGGGTGATTACTTAATACCCCGGGACCAAAATTTTTTTTTTTTTTTTGTTTTTTTTTTTTTTGTTTTGCTGCCTTTTTCTGAACCCCCGTCCTACTTTTTCCCCGCCGCTCATCCAAATTTCCCCCCCCCCAACCCACCCTAATTTTATGTCCATCCTCAGGGGCGGAAGTCCACAGGGTTCCCAAATTCCCCCCCGGGGGGCCCAGCCGAAGGGGGCCCGATGCTTCTGGGTCACTTTTTTGGTGTTCAGGTGCCCGTTCTGACTAAAACGCGGACCCACCCAAAAACCCCCCACTAACGACAGTATTAGCTCAGGCGGGGCCAAGATGAGTTACCCCCCCGGGGGAACCCCCGCCCCCAAACCCCCCGGGGGGAAAAAAAAATTTTTACCAAAACCCGGGGGGGGTTGGGTTTGGGTAAAAAGGGGGGGGGGAAAATAGAGGAATTTTTTTTTGAAAGGCCAAAGGGGGAAAAAGGGCTGGGGGAACAAACGGGAAGGGGGTTTGCACAAAATTTTCCCCGCAACCCCCCGAGGAACAAAAAACCCCATTGGCTAATAAACACTTCCAAAAAAACCCCCAAGGGGGAAATCCTTTTCCCATTTTTCCACACCCACACCACCCCTTTTGGGAAAGGGGGGGGTGAAAAATTAGATTTGGGAAGAAGGTTATGTAATTTTTGTTTTTGAAATTTTAGGGTGTTTTTTAAAGGGTGAAAAAAAAAAAAAGCCCCCAAAAATTAAGGGGGTTTTTTAAAATTTTTTGGTTTAGGGGGGAATATTCACTGAAAACCACCAGAAGGTTTCTTCTTTGAAGACCAAAAAACACGAACGACTAAGAGTTCATTTTTCCTTTCGTCCCAAGGGGTTTTTAATCTATTGAAGTTTTTAAATTTGTATTTTTTGAATAAAAGTCAAGAAAAGTTTTTTTAAAATTTTGGAACCTTTTTGGGGCACAAGGGGGAAAAAGGGTCCAGGAAAATTTTTTGTTGAGAACGTGGGGAGGGTTTTTTTTGATGCCCTTTTAAGGTTGGGGAAGTTTTGGGGGCAAACCGGGGGGAAAAATTTTTTTTTGGGGGGGGGAAGGGGGTTCATTTTTTTTTAAAAATATCATCTTTTTTGGATGTTTTGAAGGAGTAACGGGGTTTGGCCCATTTTTTGGGATGGAAAAAAAATTTTTTTAAAATTTGGGTTTTTGGGGGGGGAAGGGGGGGGGGGTTTTAGGATTTTTTGGGGGGGGCGGGTGGGCGGGGGGGTTTTGGGTTTTTTTTAAGAATAAAAATAGGAAAAAAAGCAGAAGAAAAAGTGTGTGTGTGTTTGCGATTGTGTTTGATGGTGTTTGTGATTGTGTGTGTAAGTTGTGTGTTAAGTGTGTGCGACGTTTGATGTGAATTTTATTCTACTTTTATTTATTTTTGTATCTATTCTTTTTATTTCTGAAAAATGAATGAGCACTAATTTGCTTTTTTACACTTCCAGTATCCGTGGTTGCAATTTCGGTATAATAATTTTGTTGTCTGGACTTTGTTTGGCGAGAGAGTTATCTAAAAGGAACAAATCCTTATTGAAATAGATATCGAATTCCGGTTTAGGTCAGCAGATCTTGAGCGTCATTACTTAACCACCAGGTATTAGTCAATGAATATCTACGTGCTCAGACCTAAAGCTTTCATTTGCTAAGAAAAGGTAGTGAGGCTGTTTGGGGAACTTAATGGGTGTGAAGAATATGTGTGTGTGTGGTGTGAGTGCGTATGTGTGGTGTGGGTGCTGTAGGTATGTATGTGTTGTGGACTGTACGGTGTGTTGTTATATATATTTATTGGTGTTGTTTGGTGTTGTTATTTATGCTGTTCTTTTATTGAGTCGAGGATAATGGAATACACTACGATAAGTTCTTTCTCTACATCCACAGTTCCCGTACGTGTATGCGGTTTTGTAACGTCTGTCATCTTCTTCCACCGGCAACAATAGGCTACTGTTACGAAAGGGCGGAACAGGATTATCGAGGGTGCACAAGATGTTTGACGTGCCGTTAGCACTGTGGCCATGGGGTTATAGCCACTCCCGAACGGTATGGTGGGCGAGTAGGGGCATTGTCGTCTGTTCGACTGATGTAACTGCCAGGTGTGAAAGTACCCCTTGAACGGAATCGAAACCGGGTGTCGTAGATTGCGAGCGGCAAATTCTAACACTAGGCTATCCCCATTCCCCCTTTCCGCGTGTGCGCGCGCGTGCGGGCAGTGGTGCGTGTGTTTGTGTATTGTGTGTGTTTGTGAAGAATCAAAAATCAAGGATCAAACAACGTTATTGCCAGTTAAGCTCAGAAAAGACTTAATATGACCTCAACATCTTTACAACATCAAAACTAGTATGTGTGTATTGTGTTTTTTGTTTGAATGCATCGTGTGGTATGTAAACACACACACACACACACACACACAACCACACACAACACACACTTCACACCCCAATGGTTGAAGAGGAAAGGTTTGAAAACTGTAGAACACCTCTCCCTTTGTCCCCACCCCACCCCACCCACCCCATTCCTATCCCAGCCCCAAAAAACACCACCAAGCAGCCCACCACAGCCTGCTGTGCAGCAATCTGTCTGTGTCTGTCTTCTGTATGTTTGTTTCTTAGTCTTCCTCCTGGTCGTTTTCTTCTGTACGTCCTGTTTATCTTAATCTTCCTCCTGTCTGTTTGCCTGTCTGTACGGCTGTTTCTTAGTCTTACCTCCGTCTGTCTGCCTGATCCTAGTACGTCTGTATGTTTGGCCTAGGCAGCTGTACGGGCTGGTCCCTTGTGAGGGGGGGTCAGTCCTGCGTTGTTTGGTCTGAGGGGCACACATTCTTTTACACAGGGGGGGGGGGGGGGGGGGGGGGGGGGGAGCGGGGGAGCGGTGCGGGCGCGGCAGAACACACTACTCACACACACATCACACCACACACAAAACACTACATATCGCTCTAATAATTGTGGTGGGGTCCTGCAGTCAAAGTTTTTTTTATTTTTGGGGTGTGTTTTTTAAAAAAATACGAGACGTGTGGGGACGGAAAAATTAGTGGAGTGGATACAGACAGGTGTTTAGATGGTCTTACCTGCAATGTGAGAGATCCTCACTCTTTTGTCTCAGTTATATGATAGTCAAGTGGGGAAATAGGCATCTCTTCTGAGATTCCAAGTAAAACCATTTATCTTCAACTACTTCTTCTGCCTGTGGTCAACACTCAAAATGGTCACTGACAATGTTTGGGTTTTAAAATTGGCTATCTCAGCTAAAAAGTAGACACATTGCTGGAAACAAACTGAATGATCTACCTTGCAATATTTTGATTAGAAAAAAGGATCCCCAAGAAATTAAGCACAAAAATCCATTAGCCACTTATTTTCATACGTTTTATAGGAAAATTTTTTTAACAAACTATTATTTTTCTCGGAAAATAGGTTTGTACCACATTAGATGCCTACGTATAATTCACATTTTAGATGGCATGTGTTGGGAGACGAAATATAAATTATATTTTTATTAGTAGGTGGATTGAGTCCTTATAAAGTATGGAGATGGGGGATGGGAGTTTACCTTCAAAAAAATGGATGAGTGTGGTTTATATATGTAGTGCATGGGTACATGAAGAAAATGGATAATAAAACGTAGAAAGTATAGAGAGTATGGATTTGGATAAGGAATTGGTAATTTAGAATTTTTTAAATATACATGCTGGAATTAATTGTTTGTTTACATTGTGAGGGGATGTGTTTTAAGAAACCCTCAAATCTTGGCCAAAAATAATTGATGATAGAGAATGAAAGTTGTAATTGGTTTCTTGCTCTTGTTTTACCTCCACTCTTCTGCGGTCTCAGTTATATATATATACTATAATATATTATATTCTTGCGTGCACCAGGGTGGGTACATGTGTGTGTATCTAAATGATAATCCCCTTCCTGTGTGTGTCTGCATTGTGTGTTGTAAGATCTCTGGCCGCGGGCGGAGTGAGTGTGTAGATCTCCTCCCTGGCGCGTAGTGAGGGATGTGTGTAGTGTGCGTGAATCTGGCCCGAGGGGGGGGGGGGGTGGAGGCCGTGTGGGTAGTAGGAGCCGCGGGGGGGCGGTGGGTGTATGAGTGGTGTGGGGGGAGGGATGGGGTGTCTAGATCCCTGACCTTGTGTGTGTTGTATCTCCCCTGACCTTGTGTGTGTGTGTATGGTGTGTGTATCTCCTGACCGTGTGTGTGTGAGTGTATCTCCTGACCTTGTTGTGTGTTGTGTGGTGTGGAGGTGTATCTCCTGCCTAATTTTTCCCCGCTTTCCTACCAAGCAGACAAACTAGACTGAGGCCACTTGAGGCATGCGAGCGAGAGTTCACCTGTCAACTACACCTCCACCCCACCCGCCCCACACCTTTCTACACCACTCCACACTTCCTTCCCCCCCCACCCATTCACTCTCTCTCTCTCTCTCTCTGTGCTCTCTCTCTCTCGTCACTGGAAGTGATATGCAAGATGCTTTGTTGGGCAGTCGGGGTTGGGGTTGGATATGCAGTTTATGTGGGTGTGGTGTTATGTGTTGTGGTGTTATGAGTGTGTGTGTCCAGGCTGCATTCCATTGGCTAAGAAAGTGCGGCGCTAGACAGTGTGTTGCTGCTAGCACTGCTGTAAGACACCTGCCCCCCTGCCCCCACACCCCTTCCCTATCCTGTCACAGGCCACGTCATCAGTCCCCACCAGGGCTTGTGGGCAAATGTCCTTAAGTGGTGTATCTCGCTAAAAGCCGCAGGACGTCCAACTGGTGAAACCAAGATCAAAAGTAACGTGGCATGCTCCACGAACTGTACAGTGTGTTTGTTGTACAGACGACAGGTGAGAATGACATGCTTCCACTGTACAGTGTGTGTTGTACAGACAGGTGAGGGAACCTTGCTCCACTGGACAGTGGGGTGTTGTACAGACAGAAAAGGTGAGGGAGGACATGCTCCACTGTACAGTGTGGTGTTGTACAGACAGGTGAGTGAGACATGCTCCACTGACAGTGTGTGTTGTACAGACAGACAGGTGAGGAATGACGATGCTCCACTGTACATGTGGTGTTTGTACAGACAGACAGTGAGAATGACATGCTCCACTGTACATGTGGTGTTTTTTACAGACAGGTGAGGGAGACATGCACCACTGTACAGTTGGTGTTGTACAGACAGACAGGTGAGGATGACATGCTCCACCTGTACAGTGTGGTTTGTACCAGACAGCGACAGTGAGGGAGACATGCTCCACTGTACAGTGGTGGTGTTGTACAGACAGGAGAAGGAACACTGCTCCACTGTACAGTGTGGTGTTGTATACACAGGTGAGGATGAGTGCTCCACTTGTACAGCGTGGTGTTGTACAGACAGACAGTGAGAGGAGCCTGAAATTCCTCTGTCTATTAGGGACAGAAGAGCCACAGGCAGTCCTTGCAGACAGACATTCTCTTACCAGCTTATCTGTGACAGGCCTTTGAGAGGGGAGGGGAGAGGGGGTAGGGGAGGGGGAGAGGGGAGAGGGGAGGGGGAAGAGGGGGAGGGGAGGGGAGAGGGGAGGGGGAGGGGGGAGAGGAGGAGAGGACTGCCAGCAGGCAACAAGAGCTATCCTGCTGAGGCCAACACCTTGTACAACTGCCGTGGAAGGGAGGGAGGGAGGGAGGGGGGCAGCGGAGGAGGGAGGGGGGAGAGGGAGAGAGAGGGTTTTGAAAAAAAAAATCCAGTCTATTTACTGAAGCAGAAAGGCTCCCGTCCTCTGACCTGGTATCAACAGGCTTGTATGGAAGAAACAAACACACACAGAAAGGCAGAAAAAAAGAAAAAAAAGAAAAAAGAAAGAAAAGAAAGAAAAAGGAAAAGAAAAGAAAGAAAGAAAGAAAGAAAAAAAAAGGAAAGAAAAAAGAAAGAAAAGAAAGAAAGAAAGAAGAAAGAAAAGAAAGAAAAGAAAGAAAGAAAAAGAAAAAAAGAAAAGAAAGAAAGAAAAGAAAAAGAAAGAAAAGAAAAGAAAGAAATAAAGAAAGAAAGAAAAGAAAAGAAAAAAAGAAACGAAAGAAAAAAGAAAAATTAGAAAGAACAGAAAAAGAAAAAAAGAAAAGAAAGAGACTAAAAAGACAGACATGAAAAGAACAAAAAGAGAATACAGACAGACACTCAGACATAACAGACAGACAGAGTTCTCCACCAGATCAAAGTGCCACAGACACCACCTCCCTGGGCCCCCTTGCCTCTGCACACCCCCTTCCCACCCCCCATCACCCCCTCCCCCATTGGGGACATCGCTGAAGAGCTGGCAGTGATCTGTGGACAATGGGAACCAGGCTTGTGAGGTCACGGAAAGAACAACGTGTTGCAGAGAGACACAGAGAGAGACAAGAGACAGAGACAGAAGAGAGACAAAAGAAGAGAGAGACAGAGATAGAGACAAAGAGAAACATGGCGACAGAGACAGAAGGGTGAAAGAGAGAGAGAAAGACAAATTGAGCCAGACAGAGAGGCATGGAAGAGACAAGACACAATGAGACAGGAAGAGACTCAGAAAGACAGAGACAAGAGACAGAGACAGAGATAAAGAGACGAGAGACAGAGACAGGAAGAGAGAACAGAGAGAGAGACAAGACAAAGAGAGACAGGGAGAGAGAGACCGAGAGAGAGAGACAGAGTGACAGGTAGAGAGAGAAACAGAGAGAGACCGAGAGACTGAGACAGGTACAGAGAAAGACAAGAGAGAAGAACAGAGAGACAGGAGAGAGAAACAGAAGATGAGAGACAGAGAGAATACAGAAGACAAGGAGAGAGAGAGACAAGAGAGACGAGAGAGAGAGACAGAGGAGCAAAGATAGAGACAGACAGACAGAGAGAGGAGACAGGGAAGAAGAGAACAGAGAGACAGAGAGAGGAGAAAAGAACAGAGAGACAGGAGAGACAGACACAGGGAGACAGAGATACAGGGAGAGAGACATGAGAACAGGGGAACAGAGAGAGACAGAGAGAGACAAGAGAGAGAGAGAGACAGTAAGAGAGAGACAGAGACAAAGAGAAGGGAGAGTGAGAGACAGAACAGATAGAGACATCAAAGAGACAGAGACAGAGAGAGACAGAAGGAAATAGAGACCCTAAGAAAGAGAGACCAAGAAGACAAGAGACAGAGACCCAAGAAGACAGAGACAGAGAGAGAGAGACAGACAGACAGAGAGACAGAATAGAGAGAAAGAGACTCAGAGAGAGACACACAGAGAGAAAACACACAGAGAGAAAGACACACAGAGAGACAGAGAGAGAGACAGAGAAAAAGAGAATAAACACAGAGAGACACATAAGGAGCCAGAGAGAGAAAGAGAGAGAGGGCCAGAGAAAGAGAGAAATAGACACAGAGAGACAGAGAGAGAGACATAGAGGAGAGACAGAAAGTGAGAGAAAAGAGAGAGAGGAGAGAGAGGAAGAGAGAGAGAGAGAGAGACCAGGGGTAGAGACAGACAAAGAAAGACGAGATAGCAAACAAAAGACAGAGAGACAGGGATAGAGACAGTCTGAGTCAGAGAGAAAGAGAGCAAAGAAGAGAGAGACCGAGAGAGACAGAGAGAAAGAGAGAGAAAGAGAAGAGAACAGAGAGAGACACCAGAGAGAAAAAGATAGAGAGAAAGAAAGAGAGAGAGAGACATAGAGAGAGACAGAGAAAGAGAGAGAAAGACACAGAGAGACAGAGTGACAGGTAAGAGAGAGACAGGAAAAGAGAGAGACAAGAGAGACAGAGAGACAGAGAAAGACTGGACAGAGAATAACAGGAAGTAGAGAGACAGAGAGTCAGGGAGAGAGAAACAGAGAGAGAGAGAGACCGAGAGAGACAGAGAGACAGAGAGACAGGGATAGAAACAGACAGAGACAGAGAGAAAGAGAGAAAGAGAGAGAGAGAAGAGCAAAGAGACAGAGAGAGACAGAGAAAGAGAAGATAGACACACCAGAAGACAGAAGAGTGAGAGACAGAGAGAGAAAAGAAGAGAGAGGAGAGAGAGAGAGAGAGAAAGAGAAGATAGACACAGAGAGACAGAGAGAGAGAGACAGAGAGAGAGACTGAAGAGTGATAAAGAGAGGAGAGTAGAGAGAAGAGAGAGAGAGGGAGAGAGAGAGAGAGAGAGGGATAGAGACAAACTGAGACAGAGAGAAAGAGAGAAAGAGAGGAGAGACAAAAAGACAGAGAGAAAGAGAGACAGAGAGAGACAGAGAGATCAGAGAAAGGGGGAGAAAGAGAGAAACAGAGAAGACAAAGAAGAGCTAGACCAAGAGAGAAAAAAGAGATAGAGAAAGAGAGAGAGAGACAGAAGAAGAGAAAGAGAGAGATAGACACAGAGAGACAGAAAGGAACAGAGAGAGAAAAGAGAGATAGACACAGAGAGACAGAGAGATAGACACAAGAGAAACAGAGAGAGAAGACTGAGAGACAGGAAGAAGAGAGGACTTAGAGAGACAGAGAGACAAGAAGGACAGAGAAAGACAGGGAGAAGAGACCAAGAGAGACAGGAAGAGAAACAGAGAGAGAGAGACAGAAGAGACAGAGAGACAGAGAGACTGGGATAGAGACAGACAGAGACAGAGAGAAAGAAGAGAAAGAGAGAGAGAGACAGAGAGAGACAAGAGACAGAGAGAGAGACAGACAGAGAGAGAGACAGAGGAGAGAGAAATAACTCAGAAGAGACTCACAGAGAGAACGACACACAGAGAGACAGAGAGAGAGACAGAGAAAGAGAGAGATAGACAGAAAGACAGAGAATAGGGATAAGACAGACTGAACAGAGAGAAAGAGAGAGAGACATAGAGAGAGACAGAGACAGAGAGAGATAGACACAGAGAGACAAGAGACAGGAAAGAGAGAACAGGAACAGAGATGAGACATAGAGAGACAGAGAGACAGAGACAGGACAAGAAAAACAGAGAGAGAGAGACAGAGAGACAGGGAGAGAGAAACAGAGAGAGAGAGAGACAGAGAGAGACAGAGAGACAGAGAGAACAGGGATAGAAACAGACAGAGACAGAGAGAAAGAGAGAAAGCGAGAAGAGAGACAGAGAGAGACAGAGAGAGACAGAGAAAAGAAGAGATAGACAACTCAAACAGAGAGAGAAGAGACAGAGAGAGAAAGAGAAAGAGAGTGAAGCGAAGAGAGAAAGAGGAGAAGATAGACACCAGAGAGACAAGAGAGAGAGACAGAGAGAGAACAGAAAGAGTGAGAAAGAGAGAGAGAGAGATAGAGAGAGAGGAGAGAGGACAGGGATAGAGACATACTGAGACAGAGAGAAAGAGAGAAAGAGAAGAAGAGAGACAGAGAGCGACAAAGAGAAAAAGAGACAGAGAGAGACAGAGATCAGAGAGAGAAAGAGAGAGAGACAGAGAGAGACAAAGAGAGAGAGAGACAAAGAGAAGAAAGAGATAGATGAAAGAGAGAGAAGACAGAGATAGAGAAAGAGAGAGATAGACTCAGAGAGACAGAGAGAGAGACAGAGAGAGAAAAAAGAGATAAGACACAGAGAGACAGAGAGATAGACACAGCGAGACAGAGAGAGAGCTGAGAGACAGGAGAGAGAGAGAACATAGAGAGAAGAGAGACAGAGACCAGGGACAGAGAAAAGACAGGAGAGAGAGAACCGAGAGACAGGATAGAGAAAAACTAGAGAGAGCACAGAGAGAGACAGAGAGACCAGAGAGACAGGGATAAGACAGAACAGAGACAGAGAGAAGATAGAAAGAGAGGACAGGGAGAGAGGGGGGGAGACAGAAAAGAGAGAGAGAAAAGAAAAAAAAGGAGAGAGAGCAAAAAAGGGAAAACAGGGAGAGCCCAAGGAACAAGGGAGACAGAGGACAGGGAGAGGGGACAGAGAGACAGGGAGAAGACCAAAGGAGAGACAGGGGAGGGACAGGGGAAAAAAAAAGGGGGGGACAGGAAGAGAGGACAGAGGAAACAGGGAAGGGAAAAAGAGAGAGAGACAGAGACGAAGAGACAAGGAGAGACAGGGAAAGAAAGAGAAGGAAGAAAGAGAGACGAGGGCAAGGAGCAGAACAGAGAGAGCAGGAAAAAACAGAGAGGGGACAGAGAAGATTAGAGACAGAAGAGAGAGGGGCGGAAAGGGGAAAGAGAAAGAGAGGGGACAGGGACAGGAGAGGGGACGAGCAGAGAGACGGGACGACACAGAGAGAGACAGTTAGAGAAAGAGACTAGGGGGAGACACAGAGAGAGAAAACCAGAGAGACAAATGCAAATAAAAATTCTTTTTTTCGAGGATAATGAAAAAGCCCCTTTTGCTTTTTTACATCCAGTCCCCCCGTAGGGATACATCTTAAAATAACCCAACACTTTTTACAGTCTACAGTAGAAAATGGGGAAAAAACCCCTTTTCAAACCCCCCCCCCCCCCAAAACAACCCCCCCCCCCCCCCCCAAAGCAAAAAAAAAAAAAAAACCCCTAAAAAACATCCCCCATCCCCCCCCCCCCCCCCCCACCCCCCCCCCCCCCCCCAAAAAAAAAAAAAACCAGCCCAAAACCCAAAAAACAAAAAAACAAAGAGAAAAAAAAACCAAACAACAAAAAAAGAAAAAAAAAAAAAAAAAAAAA
>JAQIHA010000620.1:0-13651 GCA_028751875.1 Rapana venosa | reverse complement strand
TTAGCTCAGAACAGGCACCACTGAACACCGCCAAAGTGACCCAGCAGCAGTGCAGGGCCCCTCTGGCTGGTGGCCCCGCGGCGGCCTGATAGTGATTGGCTCCCTGTGGACCTCCGACTAGGAGGATGAGACATAACAAATCTGGGGATGGTTGTGGCGGGGAGATTGGAATGGGCGGCGTGGGAACAGCAGGACAGGGGACGTCACAGAAGATGAGGCAGCAAAAAAAAAAAAAAAAAAATCCATAATGTTTTCAATAAACCGATTATTGGTTACTGATGTGCAGTCTTTATCCCAGAAGGGGGAGTGCGCATTGAAATCCCCACATATTAACAATTTATTTTTAGATTCTGACAATGTACGCAACCATTCTGTGTTGCTGTCATTGGGGCCTTTAGGCAAATATACCGAAACAACGTTTAGATCTATAGATTTGGTGAGTGTTATGCATGCAGCACAAGAGTGTAGATTCGGTGCATTAGTTGGAACTGGCGAGGTACATACATTATACTCTATTCCTTTATGCACATAGATGGCAGCCCGAATCTTTTCAGCATCGTTTGCAACAACTTCATGAATTGGTGGATAATAGTAATTTTTCAGATTTGGTAGTCTATTTCTAGTAGTGTTTACAGACCTGATCAGAGTCATCAAACAGCTGTACAGCGAGGCCACCAGTGCAGTGTACTACAACAACATTGGAGAATGGTTTCAACAACAGTTGGAGTAAGGCAGGGCTGTCTACTCTCACCCACTCTTTTCAACATCTTCCTTGAGAGAATCATGGCTGATGCACTGGAACATCATGAAGGATCAGTCAGCATTGGTGGCAGAACGATCACAAACCTCCGCTTCGCAGATGACATTGATGGAATAGCAGGATCAGAAAAAGAGCTTGCCAGCTAACAGAACACTTGGATAAGGCCTCCAAAACATACGGCATGGAAATCAGTGCAGAGAAGACCAAACTGATGACTAATAACACCAACGGCATTAGCACTGATATCAGGGTTAATGACCAGAAGCTGGAAACAGTTCAAAGCTTCAAGTACCTGGGAGCCATTGTATCCGACCAGGGATCCAAGCCAGAAGTAGTATGCAGGACTGCACAGACAATAACAGCTTTGTCAAAACTAAACACCATCTGGAGAGACAAGAATATCTCACTTATCTCCAAGATCAGACTAATGCGCTCCCTTGTCATATCCATATTTCTGTATGCCTGTGAATCATGGACCCTGACTGCATATTTGGAGAGAAGAGTACAGGCAGTGGAGATGAGATGCTTTCGGAGACTCCTTGGCATCTCCTACAAAGACCACATAAGCAACGAAAGCGTGCATAACAGAATCCAGCAAACCATTGGACCTATGAGAACCTTCTAACGATCGTGAAAAAGCGTAAACTTAAGTGGTATGGGCATGTCACAAGATCCCAAGGAATTACAAAGACAGTTTTGCAAGGCACTGTCCAAGGAGGAAGAAGAAGAGGCAGACCAAGGAAGAGCTGGGAGGATAACATCAGTGAATGGACAGGCCTAGAACTCAACAAAACCCTGAGAAAGGCAGAACAGAGAGAAGAATGGAGGGAACTGGTTGCTGAGTCTTTGAGGGTGCCCCCACGGTCGTCAGACTACGGGACAGATAGATAGATAGATAGATAGATAAGACTAAAACCTCAGATGTGAACGATGCAAGATGCTGAATCAGATATGGTAGATTTGTTGACACAGATCTACAGTTCCACTGTAAAATGTTAAAGGGACAAGGTTTTATCATTATAAAGAGGGTGGGGGGGGGGGGGGGGGGTAGAATCTAGTGTTAGCTTCTGTACAAGTACTAATACGGTAACAGGGTTGTAAAAGTACAAATAACTCTCAAGTTGAACAAGAACATAATCTCAGGTTAAACAAAAACGTAATCCAGTGTGTGTGTGTGTGTGTGTGTAAGAGTAAAAATCTCAAGAAAGGAAAAATTAACAATAGACTAGCCTTAAAGAAGGGGGAAAATCAAAAAGTTTGTTCGTCTTCAAATGACACGGAAGAGTACAGCAAAACAAGTCAATCTCTGGGATGTCAGAGTTTATGCAAAAATATTCAAATGACTTAATGACCTCCCTGAGTCCTTTAGACTGTTATAGTGCAGTGCCCTGAATTTTATGGGCAGTACGTCTTGGGCACATTAACATTGTGGAGCCCATTCCTCTCCAGGTCGTAGAGAGCATGCTGGACATGTTTGTGTCATCAATGCCATTAGCCATGGCTGGCCTTTTCATCTATAAAAGTAGGATGGACTTTCAAAATGAAACATGCCTACGTCTGCACCTGTGGCCTCTGTTAGTAGTCTAATCAAAATGATTTTAAAGGGAACGAAGATAATACTTGGGCCAACTTCAAAGGAAACATTCCTTATACTCCATAAGTTGAGTTTGCGCCCGAAATTACATAAAGTTATATAATCTCAAAACAAACAGACAAACAAAATTTTCTTTTTTAACATTAACCCATCATCCCAATGCCTACTATATGGACAGAGAGATTCTCGTTGCCTGTCGTTTGGGCTTATGTACTTGCATGCTCACATGTGTGTGTGTGTGTGTGTGTGTGTGTGTGTGTGTGTGTGTGTGTGTGTGTGTGTGTGTATGTGTGTGTGTGTGTGTGTGTGTATGCGTGAGTGTGTGTAGTTCTTCAGTTTAACGTCCTTCCACTAAATAGTGATATCAGACGGGAAAGTGTGTGTGTGTGTGTGTGTGTGTGTGTGTGTGTGTGTGTGTGTGTGTGTGTGTGTGTGTGTGTGTGTGTGTGTGTGTGTGTGTGTGTGTGTGTGTGTGTTAGTAGGGAGAGGGGTATGCACATAAATAATCAATCGCAATAAACAAATATTATAGAAAAAAAGCATAAACAAGAATTCTGAACAGAAAAAATGAACAGTTAAAATATTAACGTTGCAATTCATATAACTAGAAGCTATCCTCATATTAAAGGAGTCTAAAAATAGGAGTATGACTTAATGACAAAACAATTTGTTTCATTAATGGAATGTCTTGTAGAATTTGCTGTAAGCTTCGGACTGGGAAGGCAGATAAAACGTTTTTCAGATCTCTGCATCGTAAAAGAATATGATCATTGGTAAGATTTTCGCCACAGATACATGTTGCTTTTTTTGAAAATTTAGTTTTAAAAGCATTGAGCTTAAACCTGTAGATAATAGATACAACATTTCTATATTCATGTAAATTAGGACATTTGATCTTATCAAAAGATAATACATGGGTTACATCATCACTCCAGGAATAACTGGTACCTTGTAGCTTCTTTTTAAAGTGTTTCCAACATGCATTTTGTAACATGTTATAGCTCTCGTGGATGGATAGAGGAACACTTATGCTGCAAGACCCATCCCTATGTTCAGCTCCACCTTTTGCTATTCTGTCAACTTTTTCATTAAAGTAGATACCACAGTGCGAGGGTATCCAGCAAAAGGTAACACCAGTGCCTCGTATCATCAGAAAATGAATTAGATGACTAATTTCAATTATGAGATCTTGTCTCACTTTTGAACTGAAGTTTCTCAGAGCAAGTATGTGTGTGGTGTGTATGTATGTGTGTATGCGGGCGCGCGCGCGCGCGCGCGTGTGTGTGTGTGTGTGTGGGCATGGGGGTAATGTGTGTATGTGTGTGTGTGTGTGTGTGTGTGTGTGTGTTTGAAAGGGATGAGGGGGGGGGGGTAATTTCACAAGCAGTGGATGTGCTATACTTGATTATGTTCTTGGTAAGGCGATTTTTTCCCATTTGTAGATGATTTTTATTTTGCACCCTTTGACGCTGTTATGTCTGATGTACATTGTCCAATAGAACTAACACTTAGCATAAAGAAACAAGAAGTTAATACAGGCACTAGTTCAAATATTCCAGATACAGCACATGACCTCCTATGAAAAAAACAAATCGCAAGCGATTCGAACATAGTCTTAAAGATTCCTTTATTTCCGAGCTTTCAAAGCTAAACGTCATGGATCTAATTGCTAAAACCGAACAGAATGATGTCACTTTTTCTTCTTCAAGTGTCCGGTCTGGTCCTGCAGACACGACGATCATGGCTCTCCATTCTTCCCTGTTCTCGGTCCCTCTCATGAGCTCATTGTTGGTGCCCTCTTTATTCGTTGCGAATTTGTTTAAACTGTCTGTGAATTTTGTGCCTTGTCTTCCTCTGCTCTTGTTTCCACAGATTTTGCCACTCCATAACAGTTTCTCTAGTCCGTCAGCCCTGATTATATGGCCAAAAAATTTGAGCTGTCTTTCTCTGATGGTGTTGAGAAGGGATCTCTTGTACCCAGCCATTTCCATTACTTCTGCATTTGTTTTTCTTTTTGTCCATGAGACTTTCATGATTCTCCGGATGAACCACATTTCCACTGCTTCTAGTCGCTGTTCTGTGTCCTTGGCTAGGGTCCAGCACTCACATCCGTACAGAAGAATGAACCATACGTAGGCTCTCAAAACATGGATCTTTGTCTTGAGGCTTATCTTACTGTTGGTAAAAATGCATTTCATGTTGTTAAAAGTTGCCTTAGATTGACGATTCTCTTCTTGATTTCTGTCACTATTGACGAAATTAATGAGTTTACGTCAATGATTCTGACTGCTGCAGAATCTACTTTTGGTACAAAACCTATCCACAGGTTAAAGCATAGTCGTAAAAAGTCATGGAAGTGTGGTTCAATGCAGAATGCTCTATAAAAAGTCGTTTGTATCTGAAAAGTAAAGCTGTATGTAAACGCAGAGACACTCCAGAAACACGTTTTCTCCTGAAAACAGCCAGTAAAGAATACAAAAATACCATCAGAAAAGCATGTTCGAAAGCAAAGAAAAAAAATGATGTCAACATTTCAAGAAAATGGAAAAAAAAGCAATCCTAAAGATTTTTGGAAAGAAGTGAAAGTGCACTCCTTTGATGACTGTCCAGTTAGTTTACCTACTCTTTTTGAACATTTTAAAACATTAAATTATGTAAATCCTGTCAGTTCTCAATTTACAGCCGATACTAGTACATTTGAATACCTTCCAGATTTCAGTTCAGATGATCTTAACAGATATATAACTGAACAAGAAGTGGAAACTGCCCTTGATTTAATGAAAAGTGGTAAGGCAGCAGGAATAGATAATGTTTATTCTGATTATGTCAAGTATAGGAAATCAGTGCTTAAAACGTTGTACTGCAAACTGTTTAATAGAGTTTTGGGTACTGGAAAGATACCAGATGTTTGGATGGTTGGCCTTATGAAACCTATTCATAAGGGGAAAGGAGACAAATGCGAATGTGATAATTAAAGAGGTATAACTCTGTTGAGTTGTATTGGAAAACTTTTCACTTCTGTATTAAACATCAGGTTGTCAAAATTTCTTGAGACAAATAAGATACTTTTGGAAAATCAGGCAGGCTTCAGAAAGTGTCACTTTACTACAGATAATTGTTTCATTTTTGAAATGTTTTTTGGATATATTTCTAAGTAAAAAAGCCCCCTTACACTGTGCTTGTGTTGATTATCAGAAGGCTTTTGATTCTTTATGGCGTAGTGCCTTATTGTATCAACTGGCAAAACAAAATGTAAACGGAAAAATACTGAAAGTCATCATGAACATGTATGAAAATGTAAAATCTTGTGTTTTTGTTAATGATGGAGCCTGTTCAGAATATTTCAAAGGTTTTACTGGTGTTCGTCAAGGGGACAGTCTTTCTCCTGTTTTGTTTTCTATGTTTCTGAATGATTTGGAACAATATTTGACAGATAGAAATTGTTTGTCATTGAATATTCAAATTTCATCGGATGGAACAATGTTGACCAGCTATGTCAAGCTTTTAATTTTGTTATATGCTGATGATACTATTTTATTATCTAATACAAAGAAGGGGTTACAAGATGCTTTAAACAATTTATATGCTTACTGTTCTCAGTGGAAACTTGTGAATCCAGTGAAAACAAAAATCATGGTTTTCGGTCGCAATAGATCTCGTAACATGTTTAGGTACGGTGGAAAAGCATTAGAAGTTGTTAATAGTTTTAAATATTTAGGAATGAACTTTAGTAAGAGTGGTAGTTTTGCAAAATGCAAAAAAAAGCTTATGATAAAGCTACTAAAGTTATGTTTAGTTTGATAAGGACTGCACGGCAAAAAGAACTACCTATACATGTGACACTTGATTTCTTCGATAAAATCGTTGTACCTGCTTTGTTGTATGGATGTGAAATTTGGGGATATGAAAACCTAACAATAATTGACAAGTTTCAGTTAAGAATTTTAAAGTATATTTTTCGTTTAAAGCGTACAACGTCAACTTCGCTAGTATATGGAGAAATAGGAAGATACCCCTTGCCTATTTTGGTCTCTGTTCGAATGGTTCGTTTCTGGATGCAGCTGCTTGACATCCAGTCTGAAAAGCTATCCTCAAATGTTTATCAGATGATGAAAGATTTACATGACAATCATTGATTCAATCATCATGGCTAAATAAGATAAAACATATTTTAGTACAAAGCGGATTTGACTGTTTGTGGGAGAGACAGTTTTGTTCAAGTATTCATTCTAAAAGGTCACATATCAAAGCCTTCTTAATAGAAAATATTGTTAATGAATGGAGAACTGAGCTGTGGAGTAATAGAATATGTCTTTATTATAAAAACTATAAGATCGATTTGGGTATGGAAAAATATATAACTTGTCTACCAGATGTATATGTTTACGCTCTTATGAAGTTTCGTTGTAGCTGTCACAAGCTTCCTATTGAGGTTGGACGTTTCCATAATATACCAAGGGAAGAAAGAATATGTTCAAAATGCAACATGTCTGTTTTAGGGGATGAATTTCATTTTATCATGGAATGTCCACACTTCAAACATTTACAACAAGATTTTATTCCCGGACATTTTCTTCAACCCATGTCCAGTTATATATTTTGTAGGCTAATGAAATGCAAATCTCGAAAAGTTCTCCTGTTGCTCTCAAAATTCATAAGATTTGCAGGTATTTCTTGAAATTTCAATTGTCTTTCATATGTGTAGATTATGTCATTTAAAGAAATGTGTATACTTAAAGAGTATTGAGTCATTAATACTGTTTGCTTATCATTATGCGATGAACTCTTGCTTTTCAGTTACTGTTAGTATTCATGTTATTTCTGGGTATATTGCTGTTAGGTTTATTCTTCTGTTCAATTTGATTGTAATCCTCCATACCCCAAAAGGGGTGAAAGGAATTAAATCTTGAATCTTGAATCTTGTGTGTGTGTGTGTGTGTGTCAAGTCAAGTCAAGTCAAAATGTTATTTCCAGATGGTACTTTGAATAAGCAATGCATTTGCTTTTTTTCATCAAGCCATGTGTGTGTGTGTGTGTGTGTGTGTGTGTGTGTGTGTGTGTGTGTGTGTGTGTAGATTGATAGATAGATAGATAAGTAGATAGATAGATAGATAGATAGATAGATAGATAGATAGATAGATAGATAGATAGATAGATAGATAGATAGATAGATAGATAGATTGAGATTGTTAGTTTGAATGTGGGTGTGTCTATATCACCAAGTAGTGAACGGACATTAACAAAACAAAACAACAACAACAAGAACACCACACACACACACACACACACACACACACACACACACACACACACACACACACACATACACACACACACACACACACACACACACAATCTCAAATTTTTTTTTACTCAGGCTTACAGTTCTCACAGGATAGCCTAGTGGTTAGAACATTGCGCTCGTAATCTGACGACCCGGGTTCGATTCCCGTTCAAGGGGATATTTTCCCCTGGAGTTTACATCAGTGCGGACTCCACTCTCTCCAAAAGTCCTTCGAATGAGACTATTAACCGAGGCCCCGTGTGCGAACGCACGCAGAGCATCTTGTGCACACGTTAAATCCTGTTCCGCTTTTCTTAAGAGTAGGCCATTGTGTGCCGGTGGGAACATACGACAGAATGAACAAAACCGCATATACACGGGGACTAGATGTAAAAAAAAAAGCACATAAGTGCTTATTCCATTATCCTCGATACAAAAGAATAAAATAAATAAAAATAAATAATAAAGTAAATGAATAAATATTTATACCCTTTTCTGTTTTTCACTTCGTCTTTTAAACACATGCATACATGCGTACACGCAGAGAGAGAGAGAGAGAGAGAGAGAGAGAGAGAGAGAGAGAGAGAGGAGAGAGAGAGAGGAGAGAGAGAGAGAGAGAGAGAGAGAGAGGAGAGAGAGATGAGAGAGGTAGGAGAGGAGAGAGAGAGAGAGAGAGAGATCAGCTTGAATGTCCATTAATTTGTAAGTTCTTTCACATCATTATAGAAAGAATTGTTGCTATAACTATGCGTATATATCTCTGTGTATTTTTCCCCCCAGTCAAGTCAGTGAAATCTAAAAAAGAAGAAAGAAAAGCTCCAATATTGATACACTTCCATGTTGACTTCCACAAGGTGTGAGTATCAAACAAACATCAATCCACAACAGTGAAACATTCAATTCACTCATAGTCACTTTCCCTCTGCCTCAGGGATCAGTTTTGAAATGATAATAATAAAATAATAATAATAATAATAATAATAATAATAATAATAATAATAATGATAATAATAATAATAAACAACTTCTTTTGTGCCAGCATTCGTCTTAAAAAGATCCCGACATTGCATGAAATAAACCGTCATTAGATCAACAATCACTTTTATGCAGATGACTCTCAGATTCTAAGCAGTGAAACTCCTGAAAATCTGCCTGCTCTCTTGACAAATATGGCCTACTGCTTTCAAGATATCCAAAACTGGATGATAGAGAACAAGTTACAACTAAACGCTGATAAAACTGAGGCAATGCTTGTAGGGACCAAACACAAACGCTCTTCCATTACAACAGCTTCAATAGAATTCAGCAATGCATCAGTCCCTCTATCCACTGCTGTGAAATATCTAGGGGTCATTATCGACAACACACTCTCTATGCAAAAATTCATCACCCAGACCTGCCAGTCGTGCTACTATCAATTACGGCGTAATAGTGCATTTTGAAAGTACCTGTCCACAGACGCAACATCAAAAACTCGTGGCATCTTTCATTCTTTCACGTCTGGACTATTGCAATTCTCTTCTGGCTGGTCTGCCAGCATCATCTATCCACTCCCTTCAACGTATTCAAAACTCTGCAGCTCGACTAGTCCTCAGAAAGAAAAAATCTGAGCACATTACCCATCTCTTGCGATTTCTCCACTGGCTGGCTGTGCCACAAAGAATAAACTATAAGATCAGTACTCTCTGTTACAAATGTCTCCACAAAACAGCACCCTCCTACCTCTGTGAATGTCTCCACCTGTACACTCCTTCTCGTTCCCTTCGCTCTGCTGCAGATTCCTTGTGCTTACAAACACCTAGATTCAGGCAGCCCACCGTCGGCCGTTGCTCTTTCTCTGTTTCTCGTCCATCGATTTGGAATGACCTCCCTATCTCTCTTCACAAAGGCCTTCTTGTGACACTTTTAAATCCGGCCTCAAGACATATTTGTTTCAAACCTTAGACTTTCATCTCCTGTTTCATTTCGTAGCTATCCCTGCTTTTCAATAGCCAAAAATTCAATCACCCTGCCAAAGTGTATAGCCTGTGTGTGTGTGTGTGTGTGTGTGTGTGTGTGTGTGTGTGTGTGTGTGTGTGTGTGTTGTGTGTGTGTGTGTTTGTGTGTGCATTTGGATTTGTTAGAACTATTACTTGCTATTGGTTGCATGACTGTGCCAGAATGAGTTGAGTGCAAACGCTTTGATTTGTCTGTGCAAGATACAGCGCTACATAAATTCCATTTATTATTATTACGATGATGATGGTGATGATATATAAATAAATATAAAAGTATGTATGTAGATATGTATTATCATAATTATTAATTTCGTTTCTTTGCTTGAGCCCCGAGGGTCACCAGGGGTCAGATTTGGCGAATAGCGACCGTGCAAGCCCTCCATGAAGGTAGCCACAGTACGACTTCGGGTGATGTAAGCTGGGTGTGTTCGTGTTTCCGCTACGTTACCCACTGAACGTGGACATGAATGGCGGGATTTTTAGCGTGCATGTTTGATGCTCTGCATGAGTATAATACACGAAGGGCATTAAAGCACTGGCAGGTCTGCACTTAAAGTTGACCTGGGAGATCGTAAAAAATCCCCACCCTTAATTCACCAGACACCGCCGAGATTCGAACCCACGACTTCATGGACCCTCAGGATTGAAGTCGAGCGGTCTTACCCAATGGGCTACAAGTGCGCGCTAGATATATTTCTGGCGTTTGTGTTTCCTGCTGATTATTTCTGGTGTTTGTGTGCTGATTATGTCCGGCGTTTATAGTTCCTGCTGATTATTTCTGGCGTTTCGTGCTGATTATTTCTGGTGTTTCATGCCGATTATTTCTGGTGTTTCCTGCTGATTATTTCTGGTGTTTGTGTGCTGATTATGTCTGACGTTTGTGTTTCCTGCTGACTATGTCTGGTGTTTGGGTGCTGATCATGTCTGGCGTTGTATTTCCCGCTGATTTCTTCTGGTGTTTGTGGTTCGTGCTGATTATTTCTGGTGTTTCTTTTGCAGATTACTTCTGGTGGTTTGCGTGTGTTATTCTGATTACCTCTAGTGTTTGTGTGTTTCATGCCGATTATTTCTGGTGTCTGTGGTTTATGCTGATTATTTCTGGTGTTTGTTTGTCCTGTTGATTATTAATTCTGGTGTCTGTGTTTCATGCTGATTATTTTTGGGGGTGCTTGTTTCATGCTGATTGTTTCTGGTGTTTTGTGGTTCAAGTCAAGTCAAGTCAAAAATTTATTTCCAGATGGTACATTGAATAAGCAATGTATTTGCTTATTTTCATCTTTTTTCCCCATGCTGATTGTGTCTGGTGTGTGTGTTTCATGCTGATTGTTTCTGGAGTGTGTGTTTCATGGTGATTGTTTCTGGTGTTTTGTATTTCATGCTGATTGTTCCTGGTGTTGTGTGTGTGTGTGATTGAGATGCTGATTGTTTCTGGGTGTTTTGTGTGTGTCATGCTGATTGTTTCTGGTTGTTTTTGTGGTGTGTGTGTCATGCTGATTGTTTCTGGTGTTTTGTGTGTGTGTGTGTGTGTGTGTGTGTGTGTGTGTGTGTGTGTGTGTGTGTGTGTGTGTGTGTGTGTGTGTGTGTGTGTGTGTGTGATGCTGGTTGTTTCTGGTGTTTTGTGTGTTACATGCTGATTGTTTCTGGTGTTTTGTGTTTCATGCTGATTGTTTCTGGGTGTTTTGTGTGTGTCATGCTGATTGTTTCTGGTGTTTTGTGTGTCATGCTGATTGTTTCTGATGTTTTGTCTGTCATGCTGGTTGTTTCTGGTGTTTGTGTGTGTCATGCTGATTGTTTCTGGTGTTTTGTTTGTCATACTGATTGTTTCTGGTGTTTTGTGTGTCATGCTGGTTGTTTCTGGTGTTTGTTGTGTCATACTGATTGTTTCTGGTGTTTGTGTGTCATACTGATTGTTTCTGGTGTTTGTGTGTGTCATGCTGATTGTTTCTGGTGTTTTGTGTGTGCCATGCTGACTGATTGTTTCTGGTGTGTGTGTTTCCAGATGCCGGAGTTGGATACAATGGTAAGTCGTTTGGACTTTTTTTCTGTCAAGCCCTTTCTGGGCTAGAGCTCCGGGGTTCACCTGTAGTGAGATGTGCGTATGCGACCGTTGTTGGCTAACCATTCAGGTAGCCACATTCCAACTTCGGGGATGGGGCTTAACTTGACTTCTCCCTTTAACTCCTTGGGAAGTTGTTGAAGCACAGCACTGACTCTTCCAGGCTGTATGTATGTCCCAGGCAAGTTGGATCTGGCGAAGTCTACTCTACTCCTGTGGGATTATGCTTTAGATGCATGCTCCAAATGGGTCTGCAGTCCTTCGGATGAGACAATAAGCCGAGGCCCTGTGTGCGAACGCATGTAGAACATCTTGCGCACACGTTAAATCCTGTTCCACTTTTCGAAAGAGTAGGTCATTGTGTGCCGGTGGGAACAGGTGACAGAGTTCACAAAACTGCATACACAGGGGGACTGGATGTAAAACCCCCCCACATGAGTGCTTCTTCCATTATCCTCGATATAAAAGTAAAATTTTTTTTAAGTCATCTGAGCGCTTTGATTTGTTGCTTTACAAGATTCAGCGCTTTATAAATTCCATACATTATTATTATTATTATCCAAAAGTTAACACTCAGATCAGAGATGAAGGTTTGGTCACATGATAGAGAAACGGGGGTGAAGGAGAGAGAGAGAGAGAGAGAGAGATGAGAGGAGATGAGTGAGAGAGAGGAGAGAAGGAGAGAGTAGAGAGTGAGATGATGAGAGAGAGAGAAACTCAAGAACTCAAGAACTCAAGAATTTAATGGTATAGGCCATGCAACCCGTTATAAATCGATGGGTAATCATGTGTGACTGGATGCTTTGAATACGGCATTATACTAGTACAAATAGCACATGTTGAATGCAACATCAATTACTCAAAAGGAAACAACACAAGGTTTCATGATGACTTCAGCAGCATTTGTTGGCATGATAAACATATCTGCTAAGATCATGGACGCATGCGCCATCTTGCATTAATCTTTGAATCGAAGTTAGCGTACTCTATTTTTCTGGGATAAATTTCACTCGTAAGTCACTTAGAACATGGCAGTAAAAGAGAAAATGCAGTTCTGTTTCTGTAGCACTATGACAAGATGAACGCTGAAGATCTTGCTCAGAAGCGGCTGTGTAGCGTTTTCTGTGCGTCTGTAGGTCTGATAATCCTAGTCTAAATCTGATCAGAATGTCACGGATATGCTTATTAGACACCAAGGTAAAGTAAGTTTCCATAGACACAGACGATTTAAATGTACGAGAGAGAGAGAGAGAGAAGAGAGAGAGAGAGAGAGAGAGAGAGAGAGAGAGAGAGAGAGAGAGAGAGAGAGAGAAATTGACAATTGACAATTGACAAAATTTATTGCTATTTAGCAATCAAGCCATATAGCGCTGTGGTGCGGTAACAACGATATCGAACGCGACGCGATTACAATGACATGGAAACCATGGCAGTAGTGGTATGTACATCAAGATTCGATACATTATTGCCTGTGTCTCAAGTGTCTCAATTTTAAAACAGCCTTTCCTTTTCCAGTCTACAGCCAGCGAAGTCAGCCCATGTAAGACCGGATCAGGTCCCGAAGATGATGTAATTCCCGCTCAGCACTCGCCACTGTCGCTGCGTGTTGTGTGTTACTACACTGCTTCCCTTTACGAAGTCTGGCAAGCCTGACACGTTCTTCTGGCAACATGTTTTTCTCTTCTTGCTTGATGTACCAGAACACACACTTAGATTCCTCGCCAGGATCTCCATTCCAAGAGTATTCCAGGGTGATGTCATCTGATTCACACATCACAATGTTTTGATCCCCTGAACTATGTACCACCACCTTTCGAAACCGTGTGTTTCTCTTGCTGTCCCTTAATCGACACTGCACACGTTTGTCAGTTGGAGTAGACACATACTGTTTCACAATACCAGTATCAGAGTCATCCACTGTGCAGCCAACTGTCAGCTCTTCCTGCACATCAGACGCCTC
>JAQIHA010000062.1:20000-37536 GCA_028751875.1 Rapana venosa | reverse complement strand
CTAAAAAAAATTTTTAAAAAAAATCAGCCCAACACCCCAAAAGCACGATTCCAGAAAAAAGAAACAAGGAATCATAAAGGGAAAACAGACAAAATACGCTGAAAGACTTGTGTAGAAAAAAAAAACCCAATTATTTTGGGAATCAATCCAAAGGAAAACACAACAAAAAGCCACACAAACCAAAAAAAGCAAAACCCCAAACACGAACAAAACAATCAAGAAATCCCCAAACAAAAAACACAGGAAACCCTTTTCAAAAGCCAAAACAAAAACAAACAAATATAATAATCAAATTTTTTTTCATTAAAATTTAAAAATTAGGAAAATCATAAGTTTTAATAGAGAAATATTTCTTTGATGAAAACGATTTAAAATTAGAAAACTAACCAAAAATTCCGTTAGGAGAAAAAACTTTTGTAATAAATAATTGTTTTATTCATACCCTTTGAATGATTTTTTAAAAAAAAAAAAACACAACACCACACATGTGCACGTGTGGGGGGAAAAGAACAGAAATTTTAAATATCTTTTACTTCAAAAAAATTTTTTTGATTGTTTTTCCACACACACACACACCACACACCACACACCACACACACACAAACACCTGTGTGGGCAGGATGAAAAGAAAGCGTGTAAACTTAATCTTTTACTGTCAAAAAAAAATCTTTTGACTTGATTGTTTTCAACACACACCACAAATTTCTTTAGTTTAACAACACAGCACACACACACAACACCACACACACACATGACAGTTAAGTAAAATTTTAAAACAGCTCCCACATTTTCCAATGTCATGCATTGACAAGTGAAATGCTTTAGTCTCCCAGTATCATCATCGGAACGTCTAGGTCTGTAGCTTTGATCTGTATGCATACCCATTCCAGAGCAGAAGATCAGCTAGAAATGAGCAAAAATTTCCCCTTATTCTTTGCAAATGGCAAAGTTTCCCAGCTATGAGTTCTTAAAATAGAAAAGAGACGTGGCTGGTGATCCCCCTCCCAACTAATCAAAACCAGCTGCCTGTTTGTTCTACAGGCTGTGTGTGCGTCCTCAACTTCATTGGTAGATCTTTCTCCAGCTTCAGGTTTTTGTTTATGCCTAGATAACTCAAACAGTATTACTGATTGGGTTTGACTTTCAGGTTTAAAGACTGTGTGAAATGGAAATTTAGGTCATGGCCTTTGGAATGGTATGGATCATGTGTGGGGCCCGGGCAGGGGTAAGGTAATGAGATGACTGTAATTGGGGTTGTAAGGATCAACAAACTGAAAAATGCAGTAGGGTAGGTCGATAAAAACGGTTTAAAAACAATGTGTAAATCATATTAACCTTTTCACGTACATAGATAGGAAATTTAATGAACTACAGATTTTTTTTGTTTGAAAAGTCAAAATTGGCAAAGTGGGGCCCCACCTTCCCTTTTTGGGGCTTTCCTTTTCACTTCTGGGGGTTAAGACTCATTTCGTAAAACAAGTCAATATGGCAGATTTTACTTTAGAATTTTATTCCCAATCAAAATGGGGGTAAAATAATTTGCCCAAATTTGGCATTTTCCCTTTACCACATTCAAAGACTGGAGGCTAATATAGCATAATTTCAGTTGTTAAAATTGAGTAAAGCCCAACAAAATTTGGGGGCTATGCTCCTAGCGTTCCACTGCAAAATTTTAACACCTTTAGAAAAAAGTAAAGTCATTCCAACTTGTCTTCATGTTTAAATTTTGTTTGTTATACAAAATTATACAAAATTGAAACAAATGGTTTTTTCGACAATAGTTACCATTGAAAAAAACACATCACAAACACCAAAAAAAAATGACAGGAAGGGTGGGGGTGGGTTTAAACCCCCCCCCATTTAAAAAATTGGGTGGAAAATTTTGACAAAAAAATGTATGCCCCAAGGGGTGAATTCTGAATTAAAACCGGGTGCATGAGTGGCGTGCAGTTTTCATGGTGTGAATACTGAAAAACAATGGTTTTATGACAGAAAGCCCTGGGGGGGCAGAGGATCAGCGCAGGTGGCAGCGGGTGACCGGGTCGCCGTCCATGGGGTTTCCCTTTGGAAAGGAGGCCTGTGTTTCTGGCGCTGAAACCCCCCCGGGCCTGTCGTTTCGGGCTGTTCCCCGAACAACGACAAAGGGGGGGCCCAAGACTCCTGCAACGTTGCAGCACTGGTTTGTTTAAGTGAATTATTTGAAGATGTTTGAATCGATGAATATTTTTTTATGCAATGGGGGAAACGTTGCTGTATTTTCGTTGCGTATTTTCGTGTGTGTGTGTGTGGTGGGTTTTTGTTTTTGTGGTGTTGTTTGGTTTGTGTTTGGGGGGGAGTTATGCGCACACGATGTGTGTGTGTGGTGGTGTGTGTGGTGTGGTGTGGGTGTGTGTGGTGTGGGTGTGTGTGGTGTGGTTTTTTTGAAAAGGAAGGGGGTTTTGTGTGTAGTGTGTTATTTTTTATTAGAGGATAAGGATAACACTTATAGCTTCTTTAACCTTCGTCCCCTGTGTATGCGTTTTTTAAATTTTGCTCCGTTTCCCCCGGACCCAAAGGCCCCACTTTCCGAAAAGCGGGAAAGGGTTTTAACGTGGCGCAAAAAGTTTGCGTGCGCGCGGGGTGTGGTTTGCGTGTGTGTTTCGCGCGGGGGGGTTTTTGTTTTGGGGGGTGTTTTTGGGGGTATGGTGGGGGGGGGGAGGATGGCGAGAGAGAGATGATGCGGTCAAAACAAACCCGCAGTAGCCGCTTTTTCTCTCTAAAACTCAATTTAACACCTAAAAAATTTTGCAAAAGTACACAACAACATCAATGTTAAAAACCTACATCATAGCCAATAAAAGTACACTCAGCATTTCCTCTTTATTACCCTTTGCCATAACCCCTTTTAGGTAACTTCCCCACAAAAGGGTACACACGCAAAGATTTAAGATTTAATTCCTTTCAACCCCTTTTTTTGGGGGTATGGAGGGTTACAAAAAAATTGAACAGGAGGGTAAAAATAAATCCCCAAAACATGAATACTAACAGTAAAGAAAAGCAAGAGTTTATCCCCAATGATAAGAAACAGTATTAATGACTCAATACTATTTTAAGTATACAATTTTTGTAAAAGACATAATCTACAATATGAAAGACATTGAAAATTTCAAAAATACCTGCAATCTAATGAATTTTTTAAGCGACAGGAGAAATTTTCGAGTTTGCATTTCATTTGCCTACAAAAATTATAATGGACATGGGTTGAAGAAAAATTTTGGGGGGAAAAAAAATTTGTCGTAAATGTTTGAAGTCGGGGCATTCCCTGATAAAAATGAAATTTCACCCTAAAACAGACATATTGGGGCGCGCACCACACACACACGGGGGGGGGGGGAGGGGGGGGGGGGGGGGGGGGGGGAGGGGGGGGGGGGGGGGGGGGGGGGGGGGGGGCGGGGGGGGGGGGGTGGGGGGGGGGGGGGGGTGGGGGGGGGGGGGGGGGGGAGGGGGGGGGGGGGGGGGGGGGGGGGGGGGGGGGGGGGGGGGGAGGGGGGGGGGGGAGGGGGGGGGGGGGGGGGTGGGGGGGGGGGAGGGGGGGGGGGGGGGGGGGGGGGGGGGGGGGGCGGGGGGGGGGGGGGGGGGGGGGGGGGGGGGGGGGGGGGGGGGGGGGGGGGGGGGGGGGGGGGGGTGGGGGGGGGGCGGGGGGGGGGGGGGGGGGGGGGGGGGGGGCGGGGGGGGGGGGGGGGGGGGGGGGGGGGGGGGGGGGGGGGGGGGGGGGGGGGGGGGGGGGGGGGGGGGGGGGGGGGGGGGGGGGGGGGGGGGGGGGGGGGGTGGGGGGGGGGGGGGGGGGGGGGGCGGTGGCGCGGGGGGGGGGGGAGGGGGTGGGGGGGGGGGGGGGGGGGGGGGGGGGGGGGGGGGGGGGGGGGGGGGGGGGGGGGGGGGGGGGGGGGGGGGCGGGGGGGGGGCGGGGGGGGGGGTGGGGGGGGGGGGGGCGGGGGGGGGGGGGGGGGGGGGGGGGGGGCGGGGGGGGGGGGTGGGGGGGGGGGGGGGGGGTGGGGGGGGGGGGGGGGGGGGGGGGGCGGGGGGGGGGGGGGGGGGGGGGGGGGGGGGGGGGGGGGGGGGTGGGGGGGGGGGGGGTGTTCTAGGGTTTAGTTTGTTTCTGTTTGTCTTGGGATTGTCCTGTGTTTGTTTGTTTTTTCTTTTTCTTCTTTTTCTTTTTTAAAGTTTTTTCCTTTTGCTTCTACTGTTTGAAAGTATGAATACTGGAGTTTCATTATTAATATGTGGACCCTACGGGCGGGGGATTGGATGTAAAAAGCAAATGAGTACTTATTCATTATCCTGGGATAAAAGAATATGTCTCTGTTACTTACAATGTGTAGATGTTCTTTTTATGACCTTTATTGGGGTGGTTTTCCACTCTTTATTGTTGTGAGTGTATGGGTTATTGCACATATTTTTATTATCATGGACATTCTATTTGTATGAGGTATAATAAAAAAGTGTTTGGTGTTGATCGTGTGCTCTAGTGAGTATTATATATTTAGTATTATCACTGAGACAACAAACTCACAACACACCACCACACACCACACACACACTACACACACACTACTCAATCACCTAACTCACTCAAATAACATTCTCTCCTCATTGACTGTGTAGGTTTAGATTCTTTCTTTTGTATTGTTTCTGTTTTAATTGTGTGATATATGGGTGTTGAGTTTTTTTCATTATCATGACATATAATTTGAACGAGTATAAATCAAAAATGAGTGGTTGATGGGTGATGTGTACTATTTTGGTAATTAGATTGGATATTATCTTTGAAATACACGCAATAAACTCTCTGTCTCATGTCTCTCTCTTCACCTTTTATCGTTTTGCTTATAGTTATGTGTATCCTGATGAAGGATTAGTATTTTATATTGTCAATACTTATTGGGACTTGTCTATGCACCTAAGTCTTAAATGATGTGACCTATATTTCATTATCTTATTGTTATGTGTAACAAGTTTATGTACCATTTTGACAATGTGTAGATGTTTATCTTAGACTTATTTAAGTTTCGTTGTTATTTTTCTTGGTTTGTTGTTGTTGTT
Organism: Rapana venosa; assembly: GCA_028751875.1. NCBI lineage: Eukaryota > Metazoa > Mollusca > Gastropoda > Neogastropoda > Muricidae > Rapana > Rapana venosa. The sequence goes on along the minus strand of JAQIHA010000062.1, from coordinate 32,457 downwards.
GTTGTTTTTTTTCTCTTTTTTTTTCTTTTGTTGTTTTTGGTTTTTCTTTTCTTTTGTTTGTTTGTTTGGTTGTGGGGTTTTTTTTGGGGGGATGGGGGTGGGTGGGGGTGTGGTGGGGGGGGGGGGTTAGGGTTTTCTTTTATTAGTTTGCTTTCGGGGGGGGGGGGTTGTTGTGGGGGGGGGGGCTGTTTGAAAAAGGGTTATTTCCCCACGTTTCTACTGTGGACTGTATAAGTGTTGGGTTAATTTGAAGATGTATCCCTACGGGCGGGGAATGGATGGAAAAAAGCACAGGAAGTGCTTTTTCCATTATCCCTCGAATAAAAGAATTTGTCATTTGTCATTGTTCTTGTCTTGTCTCTCTCTCTCTTGAATAACATCTCCAATATTGTCACAACAAAACAAAGCGAATACAAACATAGCAACCAAAATCATACGACAAAACTCTTGTGCATAAAGTTATATCTAGCCAAACACAATCGTTAGCCGCCAACGAACGACAAGGGACAGTGTTATGCAGACGACACTTCCATTAGCCACAGGCTTATCTATCTATCTATCTATCTATCTGTTTCATCCTATCTTTCTATCTATCTAATCTATTTTTGGAGCGCTCGGAGTGTAATCATATTTATGATGAGAGTGTCTCTTCTTTCTCTTCTCTTCTTATGGCTTATTTAGTTTGACCATTTTCGTTGTTTTCCTCAGAAGCGTTCCACCTCCAATGTCTTGATATTTGAAATGCAATTGTTCTTGGTTGGTTGGGTGGTGGTGGTGGTGGTGTTGTGGTGGTGGTGGTGGTGGTGGTGGTGGTGGTTGGTGGTGTGGTCTGGTGGTGGTGGTGCTGGTGGTTGGTGGTGGTGTGCTCTCTGACTCATTTCATCCCAACAGGGGATTTACTCTGAGTGCAACGCATCCTTGCTTACATGACTGACAACTCTAGTTGCTGTCTGAGCGTGTGATGAAGAAGAAGAATAATTGCGACGAAATAGAAGGAAGAATTGGCAAGAGAAAAAGAAGAATTGCGAAGAAGACGAAAGAATTGCGAAGAAGAAGAAGAAGAATTGCGAGAAGAAGAAGAAGAATTGCGAAGAAGAAGAAGAATTGCGAAGAAGAAGAAGAAGAATTTGCCGAAGAAGAAGAAGAAGAAGAGAATTGCGAAGAAGAAGAAGAAATTGCGAAGAAGAAGAAGATGAATTGCGAAGAAGAAGCAGAAGAATTGCGAAGAAGAAGAAGAAGAAATTGGCGAAGAAGGAAGAAAAAGAAAGAAGAAGAATTGCGAACGATGAGAGAAGGAAGAATGGCGAGAGGAAGAAGAGAATGCGAAGAAGAAGAAGAATTGGAGAAGAAGAAGAATTGCGATGAAGAAGAAGAAGAAGAAGTATTGCGAAGAAGAAGAAGAATTGACGAAGAAGAAGAAGAAGAAGAAGAAGAAAGAAGAAGAAGAAGAAGAAGAAGAAGAAGAAGAAGATGAAGAAAATGCCGAAGAAGAAGAAGAATTGCGAAGAAGAAGAAGAATGGAAGAAGAAGAAAAAATTGCGAAGAAGAAGAAGAAGAATTGCGAAGAAGAAGAAATGAATTGCGAAGAGAAGAAGAAGAAGATGAAGAATTGTGAAGAAGAAGGAGAGAAGAAGAATTGCGAAGAAGAGAAGAAGAAGGAAGTATAGAAGAAGATGTAGAGAAGAAGAAGAAAGAAGAAGAAGGAAGAAGAAGAAGAAGATTTAGCGCAGATAGTAGAAAGAAGAAGAATTGCGAAGAAGAAGAAGAAGAAGAAGAAGAAGAATTGGAAGAGAAGATGAAGAAGAGATGAAGAAGAATTGCGAAGAAGAAGGATGAAGGAATTGCGAAGAAAGAATTGCGAAGAAGGTAAAGAAGAAGAAGAAGAAGAAGAAGAAGAAGGAAGAAGAGAAGAAGAGAAGATGAAGACGTGAGTTTGTAATTGTTAAGTACGAAGTGAATAAGAAGGTTTGCGTTGTGTGGCTGTTTTTCAAGCACATTCTTGACACATAGGCAGCCGTTATTCCGATCCAGAAAGATCGTTTTTTTTCTCTCTCTCCTTGATAAGGAGTACAGGATGCTATTGCTAAGAGTGCGTTCTTGGGCGAAGATGATTTCGACATGACGGTATGAGTAGTGAGCGATGTAGTAGGTGATGTGAGCGAGTTGAGTAAGTGAGTGGATGAGTGTGGTGGGTCGCGAGAGTCACCAGTCTGCATTATTCCAGACTGACGCCCCGCTATTATTCCAGGCTGATGAGGCCACCACCATTCCAGGTGAGTTCACGTCCCAATTCCGGCCTGAAGTCCAGTCACATTCCAGGATGAAGTCACGTCACCATTCCTAGGCTAAGTCCGTCATCATTCTTCCAGGACTGAATGTCACGCCATTATTCCAGACATGAAGTTCGTCGCATCAGGACTATAACGTACGTCATCATTTCCGGGCTGAAGTCACGTCGCTTTCCAGAGGTAAAATCACGTCGCTATTCGGTTGACAGCTCACGTCACGGTTCCTGGGTTGAAGTCACGTCACTATCCTGACATGAGTTCACGTCGCTTATTCCAGGGCTGAAGTCACGCCATTATTCCAGGCTGAAGTTCGTCACCCATCCCAGGCCTAACGTCACGTCACCATTCCAGACTGAAGTCACGTCACCATTCCAGACTGAAGTCACGTCACTATTCCTGGCTGAAGTCACGTCGCTATTCCAGACTGAAGTCACGTCGCTATTCCTGGTTGAAGTCACGTCACTGTTCCTGGTTGAAGTCACGGCGCTATACCTGGCTGAAGTCACGTCGCTATTCCAGACTGAAGTCACGTCATAATTCCAGGATGAAGTCGCGTCACTATTCCTGACTGAAGTCACGTCACTATTCCTGACTGAAGTCACGTCACTATTTCCAGACTGAAGTCACGCTAGTCTGAACGATTCTAGACCGTCAGCGGGAAATCAAGACTGAACGTCTACGAGACGGAGGATGGACGGAATCCTGGAAGCACCTGGGGAGAGAGAGAGGGGGGGGGGAGAGAGAGAGGGAGATGAGAGAGAGATAGAGAGAGAGAGGAGGAGGAGGGAGAGGGTGAGAGAGAGAGAGAGAAGAGAGAGCGAACTAACTGATGACGAAATTTTATTTACTGGGGGGTAATAGATGAATTTTTTTTCATCCAGCCCCAAACAAAATTAATAATGATAATAAGGACAGAGGAAAGAAGAGAGGTGATAGGTAGATAGATAGACAGACAGACTGACAGACTGGATAGACAGATAGATAGATAGAAGTAGATAGATAGATAGATAGGATAGATAGATAGATGATAGATAGATAGAATAGATAGATAGATAGATAGATTAGGGAGGAGACAGACAGACAGATGGATAGAAGATAGATAGATAGATGATAGATAGATAGATGAGAGTTAGATAGGTTAGAGTAGATAATAGATAGACAGGAGGGAGAAGACAGGACAGATGGGATCGATAGATAGGGAGGGAGAGGACAGACTAGGCAGGCAGGCAGGCAGACAGACAGACAGAGATGATCGTGGGAGGTGGGGGGAACGGGAGTTGGGATAAAAGGGAAAAAGGGAGGGGGGGGGACAAAAGAATTGCAGTCAAGATAAAACACCAAACCGTCACAGTACAGTCACAAGAACAACAAACCAAACAATAATGAAAAGAATGATTTCATTCCTTCCTTCCTTCCTTCCTTCCCTCCATCATCAGAGGGGCTTGGTCTGTACCTACAGTCTCCATTGTCTGCATCATGCAGCGGCAAGCGAGGTTACTAGTCAGGGTTAGTGGTAGGAATGAGGACCAGAGACTGAGAGAGAGAGGAAGGGGGAGTGGGGTAGAGACAGGACAGAAGGAGGGGGGGGGGGCAGGGTGTAGAGAGTGTGGGAGGGAGATAGGAGACAGACCAGAAAGACAGACAGACAGACACGAGAGAGGGGGGGAGGGGGATAGAGACAAACCGAGAGAGAGAGGGAGGGTGGGGGGGTAGAGAGAGTGGGAGGGAGAGAGAGACAGACACAGAAAGACAGACAGAAAGGGACACAGAGAGAGGGGGGGGGGGGATAGAGACAAACAGGAGAGAGAGGGAAGGGGGGGTAGGGGGGTGGGGGTAGAGAGAGTGGAGGGAGACGAGAGACAGACCAGAAAGACAGACAGACAGACCAGGGAGAGGGGGGATAGAGAGAGAGGGAGAGAGTGACTGGACAGAGAGACAAGAGAGGGGGAAGATAGAGTGGGAGGGAGAGAGAGGACAGACAGAGACATGAGAGAGGGGGATAGAAGAGAGTGGGTGGGAAAGACGAGGGAAAGACACAGACAGACAGACAGAGACAGAGAGAGGGGGGGGGGATAGAGAGAGTGGGAGAAAGAGGACAGACAGACAGACTCAGACAGACAGGAGGGGAGGGATAGGACAAACAGAGAGAGGGGGGGGGGGGGGGTTGGTTTAGAGAGAGTGGAAGGGAAAGAGAGACAGACAGGACAGACACAGACAGACAGACAGAGGGAGGGATAGACAGACAGGACAGGACAGGACAGGACAGAGAACTACCGAGGAGGACAACGCAGCAGAACTTGGTGATGCTGATGACTTTGGATGTGGAATTCCAGACTTTACCCGCTACCACCTCTACCATCCACCACCCACCCACCACCCACCCACGCCCTCCCGCGCCCCTGTCTGCTGCTGCACTGGCTCCATCCGGGACCAGTCTGTTGTTTCCAGGCCTGGTGTCTTTCCATTGGGCCAGGCGAGGTTCTGATGAAATGTTGTTTGCTCCGTGGCAATGATCTGTCTTGAAAGTCTGACTTCTGTTATCAGTGACGGGGACGTCGGAATAGAGGAGGGAGGGAGCAGAGAGGAGGGAGGGAGTGAGAGGAGGTGGAGAGAGATGGCATGAAGGAGAGAGAAGGAAGAGAGGTGTGGGGAAGGGAAGGGGCAGAGAGAGGCGTTGTGAGTGGAAGGAGAGAGACGAGGGGGGAGGGCGGGGAGGAAGGGGCGAGAAAGGGATGAGGAAAGACATTTGACTATTGAAATTTTATTCATAGATTTTTTCTGCCAGCCGCACCTATGTTTGTTGTATTGTTTGTTTAAACTGTTGATTATTTATAAATTGATTGCGTGATGTGTGTAAGATTAGGTTGAATGCATGCGCTTTTGATTTTGTCTTTGCAAGAATGCGCTATATAAGTTCAATTTATTATTACTAGTATTATTATTAAATGAAAAAATTGTTTCATAAGTTTCAATGTATGTACAGGGATTTTTATCCAGCTTTAAGTACGAGGATCTGGCCCCGACCAAAAAGCTGTGGTCAGTTATTGATGCGCTTATTGCCATGGTCTACACTAAAATGTTGTGTTATGTTTTAAATTATTGTTGAGTTGAGATTGCCTTTCAGCATGACAAGTCTTTACATAACACCTGCACTCTCCTTGTTAAGATTTTTTTGAAAAATCCCTGATTAGTCGGAGTATGCTGCCTGTATGGCGAGGGTACTTGAAAAGGAGTCTTACACGCTAACTCTCATCCGGTGTACTTCCTATCCTCACAGTGATTCCCAGGTGGGAAGATGAGTGAGGTCAGAGTTGTAGTTCTGGGTTGACCCCCAGGGTGTTAAAGGCTGCGGAAAGCCACACAACAAGAACAACAACAACAAACAATACGAGGATCTACGTCAAATATGTGTGGGGAGAAAAAGTTTTAGAGTTTCAGAAGGATCCTGTAGCAACACACATTTCATCAGAACCTCGCTCTCCATATGGATCAGCGGTTCTTCACATACTGCACCTTGCCTTGAAAGCGAGAAGTGTTGGGGTTACATACCCGTACGACAAACCAAAAGCAAGACAAACGCTAAAAAAAATACAAATGCAACACAACAACCATAAAAACCATTTAAGGGAGTAATGATGATAACTGCAATAATAATAAGGTTAATAATGATAACAGCAATATTAATAATATAAAAAATAAATGTATGGACTTTATCTAGCGCTGAATCTTGTTAATGCGCAAATCAAAGCGCGTATAACAATTGCAAACACTACAGCACCACACAACAAAAACATACATCACCCCCCCCCCCCACACCCCCAATACAAAACAACAAAAGTACAACCACAAATGGCACAAAAATAGCTTAACAATTATCACACAACACAACACACACACACCACACACCAACACACACACACACACACACACCACACACACCACATGTAGGCCCATAGTGTGGGACGGTGGGAACGGATTGACAATTTACAAAACTGCAATACACCGGGGGATGGATGAAAAAAAGCACATGAGTGCTTATTTCACTATCCTCGAAATAAAAGAGTTAAATTATAATTGAAGTTTTATTATCCTCACCCCACACCCCTCCTACCTCTACACCTCACCCACCCCCTTCCACCACCCCCACCCCCCACCCCCCATCCAGCCTCTGACTCCATCCTTTCTGCTGCCCCACCCCACCCCCTCTCCATCCCTCCACTCCCTTCCCACATCCCCAGTTTGCTTAAAGTAGAACGAACAACGCAGGGGGAGGAGTCAGACTCACAGGGGAGGAGGGGAGGGAGGCATGGAGGGAGGGAGAGAGGGAGAGAGGGGGGGGGGGGGGGGGTGAGGAGAGGGAGGGAAGAAATGAAAAAACTATCTGATTCATATGGATATAGACTGATCGGGGTGGGTTTGGTGCGTTTATTAGTCAAGATTTTGTGAAGAAGGGGCACGGATAGCTCAGTGGTCGGAGCAACTCGCTTGCCCCCCAGCTAGTTAAGGCAAAGCATCGAGCTGTGGTTACCTGTTGGTGGGTGACCGTTTCCGCGCCTTGGCTCAGTACCGGGCCCCCAGTTCACCCAGCTGCGAATGGTAAGCCTCTTTGGGGTCAGGGAAGGTAAAGCAGCGAGGGGGAGAGGAGATGGCGCCCGCCCTTAACATGCTCGCCCCTTGAGAAGTTGAGGTCTCTGATGCCTCGGCTCCCTACGACCTACATAGGTTATGGGACTTTACCTTATTGTGAAGAGAGAGAGGCGAGAGAGAGAGACGGAGAGGAGAGAGTGACGAAGAGAGAGAGGAGGAGGAGAGAGAGAGGTAGAGAGAGAGAGAGAGGAAGGGAAGGAGAGGAGAGGAAGAGGAGGAGGAGATGAAAGGAGGAAAGGAAGAAGGGAGGGGAGGAAGGAGAAAGGAAAGCGTAGGAGGATGAAAGAAGTGGTGAAGGAAAGGGGGCGGAGAAAAGAGGAGAAGAAGAACATTTGCCCCAACCATATACGAAGGAAAAGAAAGTGGGGCAAACAAGAAGAGGAGAGGACAACAAGCAAGAAGAGCAAGATTAGGAAGAAAGAAAAGGACAAACAATGAAAAACATCGACATCATCAGAAAGGAACGAGGTGGAAAAGGAATAGGAGAAGAACGAAGAGACGATTGATTGATTGATTGAATCTTTAATGGGTAAGGAATTAGGACATAAAGGCCTTTTTACACAATTCTGCCCTAATAGGAAAACAAACTGGAATTAATTAAAGAAAAATTTAAAACATCAGAAAACATGAACAGACAAAAAGTGTGGTAACTCTTCCTTGAACAATTCAACAAAGTCAGAGGAAAGTGGAAAATGGGGGGGTGGGGGGGGGGGGATAATATTAAATTGAATGCCAAACATATAGAATATCCGCATGTTACATACCACACACCACTCACACACACACACACACACACACACACACCTCACACACACAACACGAAACGCCTCCACTCACGCATACGCATTACACACGTACTCATACCACCCCCATCGCCCCCTCCCCCCCCCCCCCACCCCCCCCCCCCCCCACTCCACATACACACACAAACGTCATCGCCAACGTCATCGCCAGTGGTGGGCTCTTCCCTCTCCCGTGTCTCCCCCTCACCTCTGACGTAACTATGTTACCCCCTGACAACGCTTCTTCCCCATGCTGCCTTCCACCCGCCCCTTCAGCTGTTCACTGTTCTGTTGTTTGTGACTTGATATGTTTTTTGTTCTGATGTGATGATGTATTTCATGATTTGTTTCAAAAAACACAAGAATTCCCTGATTGCACAGATTCTCTTTCCATCTTCTAACTCTGATTCACCATCCAAACTCTTGTCTGTTCTTCCGCTAGCCGCAATCTCACCATCGCCTTCGTCCTCTCTCCTTGATGCTTGTCCAATCTCACCAATTTCATCTTCAACCTCTCCACCTCCTTCAGATCTCCCTTCAAGTTTGTTTTGTTCAATGTGCAGTCTTGTCTGTCAAATGGAAAAGCCGAATACATTTCTGATTTTATCTCTGAAAAAAAACATTGACCTAACCTTTCCTCCACCCGAATTGGCTTAAACACTTGGCCATGAAACCAAAAAAATAATACAGCTGACTCCTCCTGGATATAAAATCTATTTTCTTTCCCGGACTCTCTCGAGGAGGTGGGATTGCCATCATTTCTCAAAGGACATTTGGAACCACGTCTCTTTTCTTTCAGTCAAACCTTCATTCTCCATGAATCTTTTGAAGAGTTTGCGAAATCAAATATCAACCTACCTTGCCACTTATTACTATCTGCTGCCTTTTACCGTCCACCTCACAGCCGTAAAAAAACATCTAACATTCTTCTCTTTTTCACCAAGAGTTCCAGTCATCTCGACCACTACCAGCCTCTCGCCACTAATACTTATAATTCTTGTGACTTCACTTCCATTTTCCGACAACCAGTCTTCTCCAGATGTCATACGTCTTTTTTTCTCTGTCCAACCATTCTCTCTCTCAACTGGTAAACGAAGCAACGCACGATTCTGGTCATATTTTGACTGGCTGATTACTAATGCTTCTTTATTCTTGTCACATATGTTTCTGTCACCGACGAACTGCATTTGATCATTCCGCCATTCTTTTCCATCTTAACATCACATAACCTGTCAGAAAGAAGATATATGTCACTCGTCGCAATCTTAAGGCCTTAGACATTCATTACCTTTCTTCACAAGCTTCCGAAGTTTTTCACAAACCTCTTGACCACAATGACTCTCGATCACTATAACCATATTCTCCTCCACTGACTTGATGTGCATGCACCTCCTTACTGACCATCTCCTACCTGACAGACCTGTGCGCTCCCATGGTATCCCAAGACATCTTGATAGCGAAGCGCAAAACGCCGGCAACTAGACGGCAGTGGCGGAGGAAGTTCAAAAACCGAAATCAACAAACAGCTTTCCTGAAACCAAATAAAAAAGTCAAACTCTTAATCCATTCAGCAAAGACAGACTATTACTCTTCCCAATTTCTCTGTGTACATCCATATAATATCTCTTTTTGGCCTCACCTCAAATCTCCTTGGATCTGTCAAAAACACTCCTCTGCCTAACACCCACAGCCTGTCTGAACTTCCATCCATATTTTCGCCTTTGCTCAGACAAAGTTCGAAACATACGGCTCAGACTTGATCAGACTCAACTCTGGCCTGCGCTTCTTGATCCCCAGTCACTGGCCTACTCTCTTTTCCTTCCATCCCACAAGGTGAAAAGAAAATCCATGACAATTCTGAGGAAATGACTATAAAATCATGCGACCTTCCAACCTGCTCCTGTTTTCTCACATTCCTTACACAATTTGTGGCCTATTAGCACTAAAATAGTAAACTCAATCTCTTGTTTGTCAGGAAATTTTCTATAGCTTTAAAACAGCAATAGGTCACACCTCTACTGAAAGAGCAGACCTCGATCCCAAACATTCTGAAAGAATTATCGGCCTGTCTCAACTTACCCTTTGTCTCTTAAGTACTAGAAAAAGTCGTTCTCAACAGCATCAACAGTCACTTCCATGTCCATTGATCATCCATCCCACTTTTCAATCTGCCTATCGCCCCAACCACAGCACTGAAACCCACCCTAGTCCACACTTTCAGATACACTTCTACTTGCTTTCTGATGCAGGAAAAATCTCCCTCCTCACTCATTCTTGATTATCTGCAGCCTCTTGATACTATAGATCACTCAATTCTTCTTTCTCGCCTCCAAAATACGTTTGGTATTAACGGCACAGACCTCATGTTTAACTTCATAACTCACAGACAGGTTCCAGAAAGTTATTGTAAACAAAATTCATCAAAACCTGTCAAAATGGAAATGTGGAGTGCCCGCAGGGTTCAGTCCTGGGCCCTGTTCTTTTACTCTCTACACTGCTCCACTCTCACATATATTAACAACCACCTTATTGATAATCATTTCTATGCCGATGATATCAGTTCAGTTGCAGTGGATTATTTGAAAAACTTGGCCTTCCCTCCTGACAAATATGTCCTACTGCCTCAAGGACATCAAAAACTGATGATCAGAACATGTTACAAACTCCAACTCTGTGAAAGTATTTAGGAGTAGTTCTTGACAACACACTCTCTATGAAAAAAATTATCACCCAGACTGCCAGTCTTGCTACTTTCAGTTACGGCGCATAAGCGCGATTCGCAAGTATGTGTCCACTGATGCAACTTCCAAGGCTTGTCACATCTCTCATTCTTTCACCGTTTTCTAGATTACTGTAATTCTCTTTTAGTGGCCTACAGCATATTATCCCTCACTTCAACGCTTACAAACTCTGCAGCTCGACTGGTCCCTAAGAAGAAAAAATCTGAACACATACACTCCTCTTCTGCGACCTTCACTGGCTGCCTGTCTCACAAAGACTGAGTAATAAAATCATACCCCTGTTTCAAAGGTCTCCACCAAATTTCTGCACCCCCTTATCTCTGTGTACTGTTCTTATCTGCACACTCCATCCCGTTCCATTCGTTCAGCGCAGTACTTTGTGCTTTCGAACACCCAGATTCAAAAAAGCCACTGTTGGTTCGTCGCTCTTTCTGCACTGGCCCACCCACCTGGAATGAACTCCCTCTTCTCACTTCGACAAAAGGCCTTCACTTGATAACTTCAAATCCAGCTCAAAACACACTTATTTCCTACCTGAGGACTCCCGTTGCCCCCCAAATATCTGTCCCCTAATTTTCGACAGCAATCTTTCTCTTCTAAGTGTTGTTCCGAGTGTGTTGTGTGTGGTGTGTGTGTGTGAGTGTGTGTGTGTGTGTGTGTGTGTGTGTCGTGCTGTGCGTGCGTGCGTGCGTGCGTGCGAGTGCGTGCGTGCGTGCGTGCGTGGTGCGTGGCGTTGTGTGTGTGTGTCGTGTGTGCGTGCGTGCGTGTGTGTGCATGCAGTGCGTGCGCCGCGCATGGTTTTGAAATCTGTTGTTCATTATGTTTTAAGGAGAGTTGCATGCCTGGAAATGATTGAGCGCACGCGCTTCGATTTGTTTGGTTTTTTTACAAGAGTTTCAGTGCTATATAAATCCATATATGATTATTATAATTATTACAGTCATTCTTTCATTCAAGCATATTGCCAAAAATGAATGCTTGCTATTACAGTTTGCAATTGGTATGCCTGATCTACACACATACGCAAGGGCGAGGGAAGAAGGATGAGGAAAGAGGGGGAGGAGGAGAAGGAGGAGGAGAAGTACAAGAGACAAAACAGGAACAAGGAAGACAAGAACAAGTAGAAAAGGGAGAAGATGAAAAGGGAAAGAAGAAGGAAGAGGAGAAAGAGGATGAAAAAAAAAAAAAAGAAGAAAAAAAGGAAAGGACGGGAAAAAAAGAAGGATGAAAGAAGAGGAAAAAAGGGAGAAAAGAGAAGGAGAAGAACTACGAGGGTCAAGCCAGCACTGTTTCATTGCCTGGTGGCAGAAACCCCTAACAATACAAAACAAAACGAGACAAAAAACAACCCTATTCCTCAAAATTCAACCTTGTTCTTAGTCATAACACCTTTACTTTATTTATCTTATTTTATACCACTGAAGTCACGGCAGATTTCTCTGCTTGGAAATCAGGCTGCTCTCCCCGAGGAGGAACGCGTACGCCACAACGGAGCAGCGCACCCTTTTTTTTTCCCCTTTTCCAGTATTTGTTTCTATATCAGAGGAGCGCTTTTTTCTACTTAAATTTTTCCTGGGACAATCTTGTTTGGTCGTGAGTTCTTTTACATGCGCTGTGAACCACACGAGGACCTCCGTTTTTTCGTCTTATCCGAAAAAGCTAGCACCCAGGGACACCATGCTTGGTTACTGGATGGGGGGAAGGTTTTGGGCCCAAACGGGGATCGAACCATGCACACTTCCGACCCGGGCTTTTGCTTTCTAGGCCGGGCGGTTACCTCTAGAATCAATTATCCAACGATCCACTCATTCCAGACGAAAAAAGCATGATTCTCTCAGGAAGCTAAAAAAATAGTATCCGTGGAACTCGATGACAAAAGAGATCTTTGATATAAAAGGGGGGGGGGGGGGGAGTGGGGGGGGGGGGGGGTGGGGGGGGGGGGGGGGGGGGGGAGGGGGGGGGGGGGGGGGGGGGGGGGGGGGGGGGGGGGTGGGGGGAG
>JAQIHA010000062.1:0-15000 GCA_028751875.1 Rapana venosa | reverse complement strand
GAATTGCGAAGAAGAAGAAGAATTGCGAAGAAGAAGAAGAAGAATTTGCCGAAGAAGAAGAAGAAGAAGAGAATTGCGAAGAAGAAGAAGAAATTGCGAAGAAGAAGAAGATGAATTGCGAAGAAGAAGCAGAAGAATTGCGAAGAAGAAGAAGAAGAAATTGGCGAAGAAGGAAGAAAAAGAAAGAAGAAGAATTGCGAACGATGAGAGAAGGAAGAATGGCGAGAGGAAGAAGAGAATGCGAAGAAGAAGAAGAATTGGAGAAGAAGAAGAATTGCGATGAAGAAGAAGAAGAAGAAGTATTGCGAAGAAGAAGAAGAATTGACGAAGAAGAAGAAGAAGAAGAAGAAGAAAGAAGAAGAAGAAGAAGAAGAAGAAGAAGAAGAAGATGAAGAAAATGCCGAAGAAGAAGAAGAATTGCGAAGAAGAAGAAGAATGGAAGAAGAAGAAAAAATTGCGAAGAAGAAGAAGAAGAATTGCGAAGAAGAAGAAATGAATTGCGAAGAGAAGAAGAAGAAGATGAAGAATTGTGAAGAAGAAGGAGAGAAGAAGAATTGCGAAGAAGAGAAGAAGAAGGAAGTATAGAAGAAGATGTAGAGAAGAAGAAGAAAGAAGAAGAAGGAAGAAGAAGAAGAAGATTTAGCGCAGATAGTAGAAAGAAGAAGAATTGCGAAGAAGAAGAAGAAGAAGAAGAAGAAGAATTGGAAGAGAAGATGAAGAAGAGATGAAGAAGAATTGCGAAGAAGAAGGATGAAGGAATTGCGAAGAAAGAATTGCGAAGAAGGTAAAGAAGAAGAAGAAGAAGAAGAAGAAGAAGGAAGAAGAGAAGAAGAGAAGATGAAGACGTGAGTTTGTAATTGTTAAGTACGAAGTGAATAAGAAGGTTTGCGTTGTGTGGCTGTTTTTCAAGCACATTCTTGACACATAGGCAGCCGTTATTCCGATCCAGAAAGATCGTTTTTTTTCTCTCTCTCCTTGATAAGGAGTACAGGATGCTATTGCTAAGAGTGCGTTCTTGGGCGAAGATGATTTCGACATGACGGTATGAGTAGTGAGCGATGTAGTAGGTGATGTGAGCGAGTTGAGTAAGTGAGTGGATGAGTGTGGTGGGTCGCGAGAGTCACCAGTCTGCATTATTCCAGACTGACGCCCCGCTATTATTCCAGGCTGATGAGGCCACCACCATTCCAGGTGAGTTCACGTCCCAATTCCGGCCTGAAGTCCAGTCACATTCCAGGATGAAGTCACGTCACCATTCCTAGGCTAAGTCCGTCATCATTCTTCCAGGACTGAATGTCACGCCATTATTCCAGACATGAAGTTCGTCGCATCAGGACTATAACGTACGTCATCATTTCCGGGCTGAAGTCACGTCGCTTTCCAGAGGTAAAATCACGTCGCTATTCGGTTGACAGCTCACGTCACGGTTCCTGGGTTGAAGTCACGTCACTATCCTGACATGAGTTCACGTCGCTTATTCCAGGGCTGAAGTCACGCCATTATTCCAGGCTGAAGTTCGTCACCCATCCCAGGCCTAACGTCACGTCACCATTCCAGACTGAAGTCACGTCACCATTCCAGACTGAAGTCACGTCACTATTCCTGGCTGAAGTCACGTCGCTATTCCAGACTGAAGTCACGTCGCTATTCCTGGTTGAAGTCACGTCACTGTTCCTGGTTGAAGTCACGGCGCTATACCTGGCTGAAGTCACGTCGCTATTCCAGACTGAAGTCACGTCATAATTCCAGGATGAAGTCGCGTCACTATTCCTGACTGAAGTCACGTCACTATTCCTGACTGAAGTCACGTCACTATTCCAGACTGAAGTCACGCTAGTCTGAACGATTCTAGACGTCAGGGAAATCAAGACTGAACGTCTACGAGACGGAGGATGGACGGAATCCTGGAAGCACCTGGGGAGAGAGAGAGGGGGGGGGGAGAGAGAGAGGGAGATGAGAGAGAGATAGAGAGAGAGAGGAGGAGGAGGGAGAGGGTGAGAGAGAGAGAGAGAAGAGAGAGCGAACTAACTGATGACGAAATTTTATTTACTGGGGGGTAATAGATGAATTTTTTTTCATCCAGCCCCAAACAAAATTAATAATGATAATAAGGACAGAGGAAAGAAGAGAGGTGATAGGTAGATAGATAGACAGACAGACTGACAGACTGGATAGACAGATAGATAGATAGAAGTAGATAGATAGATAGATAGGATAGATAGATAGATGATAGATAGATAGAATAGATAGATAGATAGATAGATTAGGGAGGAGACAGACAGACAGATGGATAGAAGATAGATAGATAGATGATAGATAGATAGATGAGAGTTAGATAGGTTAGAGTAGATAATAGATAGACAGGAGGGAGAAGACAGGACAGATGGGATCGATAGATAGGGAGGGAGAGGACAGACTAGGCAGGCAGGCAGGCAGACAGACAGACAGAGATGATCGTGGGAGGTGGGGGGAACGGGAGTTGGGATAAAAGGGAAAAAGGGAGGGGGGGGGACAAAAGAATGCAGACAGATAACACCAAAACCGACACAGTCACAGTCACCAGAACAACAACCAAACAATAATGAAAAGAATGATTTCATTCCTTCCTTCCTTCCTTCCTTCCCTCCATCATCAGAGGGGCTTGGTCTGTACCTACAGTCTCCATTGTCTGCATCATGCAGCGGCAAGCGAGGTTACTAGTCAGGGTTAGTGGCTAGGAATGAGGACCCAGAGACTGAGAGAGAGAGGAAGGGGGAGTGGGGTAGAGACAGACAGAAGGAGGGGGGGGGGGCAGGGTGTAGAGAGTGTGGGAGGGAGATAGGAGACAGACCAGAAAGACAGACAGACAGACACGAGAGAGGGGGGGAGGGGGATAGAGACAAACCGAGAGAGAGAGGGAGGGTGGGGGGGTAGAGAGAGTGGGAGGGAGAGAGAGACAGACACAGAAAGACAGACAGAAAGGGACACAGAGAGAGGGGGGGGGGGGATAGAGACAAACAGGAGAGAGAGGGAAGGGGGGGTAGGGGGGTGGGGGTAGAGAGAGTGGAGGGAGACGAGAGACAGACCAGAAAGACAGACAGACAGACCAGGGAGAGGGGGGATAGAGAGAGAGGGAGAGAGTGACTGGACAGAGAGACAAGAGAGGGGGAAGATAGAGTGGGAGGGAGAGAGAGGACAGACAGAGACATGAGAGAGGGGGATAGAAGAGAGTGGGTGGGAAAGACGAGGGAAAGACACAGACAGACAGACAGAGACAGAGAGAGGGGGGGGGGATAGAGAGAGTGGGAGAAAGAGGACAGACAGACAGACTCAGACAGACAGGAGGGGAGGGATAGGACAAACAGAGAGAGGGGGGGGGGGGGGGTTGGTTTAGAGAGAGTGGAAGGGAAAGAGAGACAGACAGGACAGACACAGACAGACAGACAGAGGGAGGGATAGACAGACAGGACAGGACAGGACAGGACAGAGAACTACCGAGGAGGACAACGCAGCAGAACTTGGTGATGCTGATGACTTTGGATGTGGAATTCCAGACTTTACCCGCTACCACCTCTACCATCCACCACCCACCCACCACCCACCCACGCCCTCCCGCGCCCCTGTCTGCTGCTGCACTGGCTCCATCCGGGACCAGTCTGTTGTTTCCAGGCCTGGTGTCTTTCCATTGGGCCAGGCGAGGTTCTGATGAAATGTTGTTTGCTCCGTGGCAATGATCTGTCTTGAAAGTCTGACTTCTGTTATCAGTGACGGGGACGTCGGAATAGAGGAGGGAGGGAGCAGAGAGGAGGGAGGGAGTGAGAGGAGGTGGAGAGAGATGGCATGAAGGAGAGAGAAGGAAGAGAGGTGTGGGGAAGGGAAGGGGCAGAGAGAGGCGTTGTGAAGAGGAAGGGAGAGAGACGAGGGGGGAGGGCGGGGAGGAAGGGAGAGAAAGGGAGAGGAAAGACATTTGACTATTGAAATTTTATTTCATAGATTTTGTCTGCAGCGCACCATGTTTGTAGTATCTGTTTGTTTAAACTGTTGATTATTTATCATTGATTGCGTGACTGTGTAAGATTAGGTTGAATGCATGCGCTTTGATTTGTCTTTGCAAGATATAGCGCTATATAAGTTCCATTTATTATTACTAGTATTATTATTAAATGAAAAAATTGTTTCATCAGTTTCATGTAAAGTACAGGGATTTCATCAGCTTTAAGTACGAGGATCCTGGCCCCGACCAAAAAGCTGTGTCAGTTATTGATGCGCTAATTGCCAAGGTCTACACTAAAAATGTTGTTATGTTTTAAAATATTGTTGAGTTGAGATTGCCTTTCAGCATGACAAGTCTTTACATAACACCTGCACTCTCCTTGTTAAGATTTTTTTGAAAAATCCCTGATTAGTCGGAGTATGCTGCCTGTATGGCGAGGGTACTTGAAAAGGAGTCTTACACGCTAACTCTCATCCGGTGTACTTCCTATCCTCACAGTGATTCCCAGGTGGGAAGATGAGTGAGGTCAGAGTTGTAGTTCTGGGTTGACCCCCAGGGTGTTAAAGGCTGCGGAAAGCCACACAACAAGAACAACAACAACAACAATACGAGGATCTACATCAATATGTGTGGGGAGAAAAAGTAGAGTTTCAGAAGGATCCTGTAGCAACACACATTTCATCAGAACCTCGCCTCCCATGTGGATCAGCGGTCTTCACATACTGCACCTGCCTTGAAAGCGAGAAGTGTGGGTTCCATACCCCTTTACGACAAACCAAAAGCAAGACAAACGCTAAAAAAAATACAAATGCAACACAACAACCATAAAAACCATTTAAGGGAGTAATGATGATAACTGCAATAATAATAAGGTTAATAATGATAACAGCAATATTAATAATATAAAAAATAAATGTATGGACTTTATCTAGCGCTGAATCTTGTTAATGCGCAAATCAAAGCGCGTATAACAATTGCAAACACTACAGCACCACACAACAAAAACATACATCACCCCCCCCCCCCACACCCCCAATACAAAACAACAAAAGTACAACCACAAATGGCACAAAAATAGCTTAACAATTATCACACAACACAACACACACACACCACACACCAACACACACACACACACACACACCACACACACCACATGTAGGCCCATAGTGTGGGACGGTGGGAACGGATTGACAATTTACAAAACTGCAATACACCGGGGGATGGATGAAAAAAAGCACATGAGTGCTTATTTCACTATCCTCGAAATAAAAGAGTTAAATTATAATTGAAGTTTTATTATCCTCACCCCACACCCCTCCTACCTCTACACCTCACCCACCCCCTTCCACCACCCCCACCCCCCACCCCCCATCCAGCCTCTGACTCCATCCTTTCTGCTGCCCCACCCCACCCCCTCTCCATCCCTCCACTCCCTTCCCACATCCCCAGTTTGCTTAAAGTAGAACGAACAACGCAGGGGGAGGAGTCAGACTCACAGGGGAGGAGGGGAGGGAGGCATGGAGGGAGGGAGAGAGGGAGAGAGGGGGGGGGGGGGGGGGTGAGGAGAGGGAGGGAAGAAATGAAAAAACTATCTGATTCATATGGATATAGACTGATCGGGGTGGGTTTGGTGCGTTTATTAGTCAAGATTTTGTGAAGAAGGGGCACGGATAGCTCAGTGGTCGGAGCAACTCGCTTGCCCCCCAGCTAGTTAAGGCAAAGCATCGAGCTGTGGTTACCTGTTGGTGGGTGACCGTTTCCGCGCCTTGGCTCAGTACCGGGCCCCCAGTTCACCCAGCTGCGAATGGTAAGCCTCTTTGGGGTCAGGGAAGGTAAAGCAGCGAGGGGGAGAGGAGATGGCGCCCGCCCTTAACATGCTCGCCCCTTGAGAAGTTGAGGTCTCTGATGCCTCGGCTCCCTACG
Source organism: Rapana venosa (assembly GCA_028751875.1). NCBI lineage: Eukaryota > Metazoa > Mollusca > Gastropoda > Neogastropoda > Muricidae > Rapana > Rapana venosa. Next base: position 9,101 of record JAQIHA010000062.1, on the reverse strand, counting down.
ACCTACATAGGTTATGGGACTTTACCTTATTGTGAAGAGAGAGAGGCGAGAGAGAGAGACGGAGAGGAGAGAGTGACGAAGAGAGAGAGGAGGAGGAGAGAGAGAGGTAGAGAGAGAGAGAGAGGAAGGGAAGGAGAGGAGAGGAAGAGGAGGAGGAGATGAAAGGAGGAAAGGAAGAAGGGAGGGGAGGAAGGAGAAAGGAAAGCGTAGGAGGATGAAAGAAGTGGTGAAGGAAAGGGGGCGGAGAAAAGAGGAGAAGAAGAACATTTGCCCCAACCATATACGAAGGAAAAGAAAGTGGGGCAAACAAGAAGAGGAGAGGACAACAAGCAAGAAGAGCAAGATTAGGAAGAAAGAAAAGGACAAACAATGAAAAACATCGACATCATCAGAAAGGAACGAGGTGGAAAAGGAATAGGAGAAGAACGAAGAGACGATTGATTGATTGATTGAATCTTTAATGGGTAAGGAATTAGGACATAAAGGCCTTTTTACACAATTCTGCCCTAATAGGAAAACAAACTGGAATTAATTAAAGAAAAATTTAAAACATCAGAAAACATGAACAGACAAAAAGTGTGGTAACTCTTCCTTGAACAATTCAACAAAGTCAGAGGAAAGTGGAAAATGGGGGGGTGGGGGGGGGGGGATAATATTAAATTGAATGCCAAACATATAGAATATCCGCATGTTACATACCACACACCACTCACACACACACACACACACACACACACACCTCACACACACAACACGAAACGCCTCCACTCACGCATACGCATTACACACGTACTCATACCACCCCCATCGCCCCCTCCCCCCCCCCCCCACCCCCCCCCCCCCCCACTCCACATACACACACAAACGTCATCGCCAACGTCATCGCCAGTGGTGGGCTCTTCCCTCTCCCGTGTCTCCCCCTCACCTCTGACGTAACTATGTTACCCCCTGACAACGCTTCTTCCCCATGCTGCCTTCCACCCGCCCCTTCAGCTGTTCACTGTTCTGTTGTTTGTGACTTGATATGTTTTTTGTTCTGATGTGATGATGTATTTCATGATTTGTTTCAAAAAACACAAGAATTCCCTGATTGCACAGATTCTCTTTCCATCTTCTAACTCTGATTCACCATCCAAACTCTTGTCTGTTCTTCCGCTAGCCGCAATCTCACCATCGCCTTCGTCCTCTCTCCTTGATGCTTGTCCAATCTCACCAATTTCATCTTCAACCTCTCCACCTCCTTCAGATCTCCCTTCAAGTTTGTTTTGTTCAATGTGCAGTCTTGTCTGTCAAATGGAAAAGCCGAATACATTTCTGATTTTATCTCTGAAAAAAAACATTGACCTAACCTTTCCTCCACCCGAATTGGCTTAAACACTTGGCCATGAAACCAAAAAAATAATACAGCTGACTCCTCCTGGATATAAAATCTATTTTCTTTCCCGGACTCTCTCGAGGAGGTGGGATTGCCATCATTTCTCAAAGGACATTTGGAACCACGTCTCTTTTCTTTCAGTCAAACCTTCATTCTCCATGAATCTTTTGAAGAGTTTGCGAAATCAAATATCAACCTACCTTGCCACTTATTACTATCTGCTGCCTTTTACCGTCCACCTCACAGCCGTAAAAAAACATCTAACATTCTTCTCTTTTTCACCAAGAGTTCCAGTCATCTCGACCACTACCAGCCTCTCGCCACTAATACTTATAATTCTTGTGACTTCACTTCCATTTTCCGACAACCAGTCTTCTCCAGATGTCATACGTCTTTTTTTCTCTGTCCAACCATTCTCTCTCTCAACTGGTAAACGAAGCAACGCACGATTCTGGTCATATTTTGACTGGCTGATTACTAATGCTTCTTTATTCTTGTCACATATGTTTCTGTCACCGACGAACTGCATTTGATCATTCCGCCATTCTTTTCCATCTTAACATCACATAACCTGTCAGAAAGAAGATATATGTCACTCGTCGCAATCTTAAGGCCTTAGACATTCATTACCTTTCTTCACAAGCTTCCGAAGTTTTTCACAAACCTCTTGACCACAATGACTCTCGATCACTATAACCATATTCTCCTCCACTGACTTGATGTGCATGCACCTCCTTACTGACCATCTCCTACCTGACAGACCTGTGCGCTCCCATGGTATCCCAAGACATCTTGATAGCGAAGCGCAAAACGCCGGCAACTAGACGGCAGTGGCGGAGGAAGTTCAAAAACCGAAATCAACAAACAGCTTTCCTGAAACCAAATAAAAAAGTCAAACTCTTAATCCATTCAGCAAAGACAGACTATTACTCTTCCCAATTTCTCTGTGTACATCCATATAATATCTCTTTTTGGCCTCACCTCAAATCTCCTTGGATCTGTCAAAAACACTCCTCTGCCTAACACCCACAGCCTGTCTGAACTTCCATCCATATTTTCGCCTTTGCTCAGACAAAGTTCGAAACATACGGCTCAGACTTGATCAGACTCAACTCTGGCCTGCGCTTCTTGATCCCCAGTCACTGGCCTACTCTCTTTTCCTTCCATCCCACAAGGTGAAAAGAAAATCCATGACAATTCTGAGGAAATGACTATAAAATCATGCGACCTTCCAACCTGCTCCTGTTTTCTCACATTCCTTACACAATTTGTGGCCTATTAGCACTAAAATAGTAAACTCAATCTCTTGTTTGTCAGGAAATTTTCTATAGCTTTAAAACAGCAATAGGTCACACCTCTACTGAAAGAGCAGACCTCGATCCCAAACATTCTGAAAGAATTATCGGCCTGTCTCAACTTACCCTTTGTCTCTTAAGTACTAGAAAAAGTCGTTCTCAACAGCATCAACAGTCACTTCCATGTCCATTGATCATCCATCCCACTTTTCAATCTGCCTATCGCCCCAACCACAGCACTGAAACCCACCCTAGTCCACACTTTCAGATACACTTCTACTTGCTTTCTGATGCAGGAAAAATCTCCCTCCTCACTCATTCTTGATTATCTGCAGCCTCTTGATACTATAGATCACTCAATTCTTCTTTCTCGCCTCCAAAATACGTTTGGTATTAACGGCACAGACCTCATGTTTAACTTCATAACTCACAGACAGGTTCCAGAAAGTTATTGTAAACAAAATTCATCAAAACCTGTCAAAATGGAAATGTGGAGTGCCCGCAGGGTTCAGTCCTGGGCCCTGTTCTTTTACTCTCTACACTGCTCCACTCTCACATATATTAACAACCACCTTATTGATAATCATTTCTATGCCGATGATATCAGTTCAGTTGCAGTGGATTATTTGAAAAACTTGGCCTTCCCTCCTGACAAATATGTCCTACTGCCTCAAGGACATCAAAAACTGATGATCAGAACATGTTACAAACTCCAACTCTGTGAAAGTATTTAGGAGTAGTTCTTGACAACACACTCTCTATGAAAAAAATTATCACCCAGACTGCCAGTCTTGCTACTTTCAGTTACGGCGCATAAGCGCGATTCGCAAGTATGTGTCCACTGATGCAACTTCCAAGGCTTGTCACATCTCTCATTCTTTCACCGTTTTCTAGATTACTGTAATTCTCTTTTAGTGGCCTACAGCATATTATCCCTCACTTCAACGCTTACAAACTCTGCAGCTCGACTGGTCCCTAAGAAGAAAAAATCTGAACACATACACTCCTCTTCTGCGACCTTCACTGGCTGCCTGTCTCACAAAGACTGAGTAATAAAATCATACCCCTGTTTCAAAGGTCTCCACCAAATTTCTGCACCCCCTTATCTCTGTGTACTGTTCTTATCTGCACACTCCATCCCGTTCCATTCGTTCAGCGCAGTACTTTGTGCTTTCGAACACCCAGATTCAAAAAAGCCACTGTTGGTTCGTCGCTCTTTCTGCACTGGCCCACCCACCTGGAATGAACTCCCTCTTCTCACTTCGACAAAAGGCCTTCACTTGATAACTTCAAATCCAGCTCAAAACACACTTATTTCCTACCTGAGGACTCCCGTTGCCCCCCAAATATCTGTCCCCTAATTTTCGACAGCAATCTTTCTCTTCTAAGTGTTGTTCCGAGTGTGTTGTGTGTGGTGTGTGTGTGTGAGTGTGTGTGTGTGTGTGTGTGTGTGTGTCGTGCTGTGCGTGCGTGCGTGCGTGCGTGCGAGTGCGTGCGTGCGTGCGTGCGTGGTGCGTGGCGTTGTGTGTGTGTGTCGTGTGTGCGTGCGTGCGTGTGTGTGCATGCAGTGCGTGCGCCGCGCATGGTTTTGAAATCTGTTGTTCATTATGTTTTAAGGAGAGTTGCATGCCTGGAAATGATTGAGCGCACGCGCTTCGATTTGTTTGGTTTTTTTACAAGAGTTTCAGTGCTATATAAATTCCATATATTATTATTATTATTATTACATTCATTCTTTCATTCAAGCATAATGCCAAAAATGAAAGCATGCTCTTACAGTACAGCAATTGGTATGCCCTGATCTACACACATGCGCAGGCGAGGAAGAAGGAGGAGGAAGAGGGGGAGGAGGAGAAGGAGGAGGAGAAGAACAAGAAGACAAACAGGAACAAGAAGACAAGAACAAGAAGAAAAGGGAGAAGATGAAAAAGGAAAAGAAGAAGGAAGAGAAAGAGGATGAAAAGAAAAAAAAAAGAAGAAAAAAAAGGAAAAGACGGGAAAAAAAGAAGGATGAAAGAAAGAGGAAAAAAAGGAGGAAAAGAAGAAGGAGAAGAACTACGAGGGTCAAGCCAGCACTGTCATTGCCTGGTGGCAGAAACCCCATCAACACATACAAAACAAAACGAGACAAAAAACAACCCTATTCCTCAAAATTCAACCTTGTTCTTAGTCACTAACACCTTTACTTTATTTATCTATTTTATACCACTTGAAGTCACGGCAGATTTCTCTGCATGGAAATGCAGGCTGCTCTCCCCGAGGAGAACGCGTCGCCACAAGAGCAGCGCCACCCTTTTTTTTTCCCCCTTTTCCAGTATTTGTTTCTCTATCAGAGGAGCTTTTTTCTACTTAATTTTTCCAGGGACAACTCTTGTTGTCGTGAGTTCTTTTACATGCGCTGTGGAACACACGGGACCTCCGTTTATCGTCTTATCCGAAAGACTAGCACCCAGACCACCATGCATGGTCTACTGGATGGGGGGAAGGTTTTGGCCCAAACGGGGATCGAACCACTGCACACTCCGACCCGGGCTTTTGGCTTTCTAGGCCGGCGCGTTACCTCTAGACCAACGATCCACTCATTCCAGACGGAAAAGCCTGATTCTCTCAGGAAGCTAAAAATAGTATCCGTGGAACATCGATGACCAAAAGAGATCTTTGATATAAATAATAATAATAATAATAATAATAATAATAATAATAATAATAATAATAATAATAATAATAATAATAATAATAATAATAATAATAATAAATGGAATTTATATAGCGCTATATATCGCCCAAAAAAACAAATCAAAGCGCTTTACACATCAGTTAAAGGGCTGGACAAGTGGAAATGCAGAAAGACATTTATTATCATTATCATTTTTATTTTTATTATTATCACCCTCATCATCATCATCATCATTGTTATGTTGTTGTTGTTGTTATTATTATTATTATTATCATCACCATCATCATCATCAATTTTTATTTCGAGAATAATGGAATAAGCATTCATATGCTTTGGATAGCTCAGTGGTCGGAGCACTCGCTTCTCCCCAGCCAAGTTAAGCAGCGTCGAGCGTGGTTAACAGTTGGATGGGTGACCGTTTGCGCGCCTTGGCTTCAGTACAGTTCCCCAGGTCACCCAGCTGTAAATGGGTACCTGCCCTCTTTAGGGTCAGGGAAGGTAAAGCAACGAGGGAGAGGAGATGGGCGCTGCCCTCAATATGCTGGCCCTAGAGAAGTGAGGTCTCTGACGCCTCGCTCCCCTACGACCTTATAGGTTATGGGACTCCTTTACCTTTACCTTTTATGCTTTTTTTTCCCCATCTAGTCCCTGTGTGTAGGCAGTTTTGTCAATTTTGCCATCCTTTCCTACCGACACACAATGGCTTACTCTTCCGAAAAGCCGAACAGGTTTTAGCGTGTGCGCAAGACGTTCTGCATGCGTTCGCACACGGGACCTCGGTGTATAGTCTTATCCGAAAGGATTTGTGGGGGGAGTGGAGTCGGCACTGATGTTAACTCCAAGCGAAAATATACCCTTGAACGAGATTCGAACCCGGGTCAGCAGATCACGAGCGCAATGCGCAACGCTGTAACCAACCAGGCTATCCCGTCCACCGATAGACAGAGAGACAAATAGACAGACAGACAGACCAACAGACAGAGAGACAGACAGACAGACAGAGAGACAGACTAACAGACAGACAGACAGATAGCAGATGAAAGTCTAGGCCTATTGACGCCCACAAGTTCAGATGCAAATGCCGTGCTGCGCATTATTTTTGTTATTTGTGTTATTTGGAGCATACATCCTCGACTTAAAGAGCTTTGGGCCCAGTGTCTCGTGAGACAGTTTCCTCTATCTAGCATGCAGTTAATTACAGCCATAATCTGAAGCGCAGGATTTAAGGATGATCTTAGCTGACAATATTCAGATTTTTTTTCAACTTATTTTTCATCTCTGATTTGTCTATTGTGAAAGTTAAAAGACTTTTATGTTTTTGTTTTGTTTTGTTTTGTTTTTTTTTGTTGCTTTTTACCCAACGTTGACTAAAAAGCTAGATTTTTAAAACCTGTTTTTTTTAGATTGCGTGGGTGTATAATTTAATATAAAAAACCGACGGATATGAAAGAAATGGCAAGTCTCCCGTTAAGTTAAACCTTGAATAGGTGTAAATGACTTGGTGCATCCTGACCTCACTTCCCATAGTCCCGGGGCGTGGAGGCATGTTAAAGTTTTTGAAAACCAGTTTCCCTCATCCCGCGGTCCTTGATTTCGGGCATTCTTTCCCACTCATGCCCAGTCAACTTTCGATGTTGTTTCCCCATTTCTTTAAAAAAATTTATTTATTTATTCTTTTACATCGGGGAAAATGGAAAAAGCCTCGTGTGTTTCTTTACATCTAGTCCCCGTGTTTATGCGGTTTTGTAAATTCTTTCATCTGTTCCCCCGGCACGCAAGGGCCACTCTTTCGAAAAGGGGAAAACAGTTTTAACGGGCTTTAAAGATGTTCTGGTGCGTTGCAACGGGACCTCTTTTTCTCGGTCTGCCTTTGTCTCCCCCCTTTTTCAATTACTGTAGGACAGTATTGGCCATCCAGATGTTCGTGTGACGCGCCGAACCCCTTTGTTTGCGTTTTTCCCCTGAAGTCAGGAGCTCTTCGTTTTGTCCCATGGCGTTTTAAATTCTGGGCCCTTTACTTCTCATTTGTGATGTGATTCGTATGGATACCAAAGGGTTTGCGAAGCACTCTCTTCATTGCCCGTATCTGTTTTCAATCTGTTTTAAATGTGTACAAAGTGGAAACTTCTATGTGGTGGGTGATGGTCCGCAAATAAACGAAAAAGTCTAGAAACAGTGAGTTTGGGTTCGAGACCCCTTCTTATTCTTTTTGTTATTTTTTTTTTTTTTTATTTTTTTTTTTTTTTTAAGTGGTTTTTGGTGTTGGGGTCTCCCCCGGGGAGAGGGCCTCCCCAAAGAAGGGCCCCCCTTTTTTTTTTTTTTTTTTTTTTTTGGTCCGGGGCCGTTTTTCTGTTCCCTATCAAGTGTTTTTTCAAAGAATACCAGGAAAATTTTGGCGGGGTTCTTTCTTGCCTGAAACTTTTCTTTCAACATGGTTTAAAATGTTACCAAAGTGGAAACATTCTATTTTGTGGATGGGTGGAAAAGCGAAAACGTTAGAAACCGGATTGGGGTTTCGACGCCTTCTCAAACCCTCTCTTTTGTTGGGTATTGTTGCTGTTCTTGCTTTGTTGTTGTTTTTGGTTGGGGGGGGGTGGGGGGGGGGGGGTTGTGGTTTTTTTTGAGGGTTTGTTGTTTTGTTGTTGTTGTTGTTTTTGTTTTTGGGGGGATCGTTCTCGGTGAAGCTCAGAGGCTCATCAAAGGGGTATCCACTAAGCCTTGAATGCTTATCTGAGTACAGGTCTTTCGGATAACCCGATCGGTGCAGGACATTTATGCACGTAAAGAGAAAGACAGAGAGACAGAGAGAGAGGGGAGAGAGAGAGAGAGAGAGAGAGGAGAGAGAGAGAGAGTGAGAGAAAAGAGAGAGAGAGAGAGAGAGAGAGAACAAAAGACAGACAGACGACAGACCGACAGACAGGACAGATCGGTGGTCGGTGGTCTAGGGGTAACGCGCCTGTCTAGAAAGCGAAAAGTCCGGGTCGGAAGTGTGCGGTGGTTCGTATCCCGTCTGGGCCCGAGACTTTTCCCCCATCCATAAAACCATGAGTGGTGGTTGGGCGCTAGTCTTTCGGATGAGACGATAACCGAGGTCCTGTGGTTACAGAAAATTATGCAGCGCACGTAAAAGAACCCACGGCAAAAAGAGAGTTGTCCCTGGCAAAATTCTTAGAAAAAGCCACTCTGATAGGGAAAAATACAGTTGCAGACAACAACAAAAAAAGAAGGGTGGCGCTGATCTTGTGGCGACGTGCTCTCCCCGGGGAGAGCAGCCCGAATTTCACGCAGAGAAATCTCGTGACTTTAAGTGGTATAAATAAATAAATAGATAAATAGGACAGACAGACAGACAGTCAGACGACAGACACAGACAGACAGACAGACAGACAGACAGACATATGCGTGAAGTGCAGGCACGTGTGTTATTGTTGATATCGTTGTGAGACTATCTCCGTCATTATTTTTTCATCATCCTCGTCATTACCGTTGATGTGCAACAAAGCGCAAAACAGACGTCGCCCCGGGTGCTTACAATCTAAGGAGGAGGGGAAACTCATTTTGGGACATTGTTTGTGATAGTAGTTATTTCTCTTGTATACTTTTCCCAATATCCCCAAATTAACCCCCCTTTCGGCGCGCGCTCCGGGGTTTTGTGTGTGGGGTGTTTTTTTGGGGTGTTGTGTGTGTGGGGTGGTTTGGGTTTTGGGGGTTTTGGTTTTTGTGTGTTAAAAAAATAAAGTCAAAATTTTATTTT
>JAQIHA010000619.1:0-13653 GCA_028751875.1 Rapana venosa | reverse complement strand
TTTTTTTCCCCGTTCCTGGGCACGTATGGCCTACTTTTTCCGAAAGGGGGATCATGGAACGGTGTTTTCTTTTTAAAAAGGGGTGTTCATCCCCCCATTCGCACATGGGCCGCGGTTTATTTTTTCCCATCCAAAGGGACTTTGACTTCATTGGAGTTTGGGTCAAACTGGGAAGAAAAGAGGAGGCTGGAATAAAAAGGGCCCCAGAAAACCCTCACGGCTTTAGCTAGGCGGGTGAACTTTGACCGCCCTTTTCTTGGATAAGGGCAGGAGCCGGGGAAAGAGGACTCCCCAAGTGTGTTAGAAGGAACCAGGAAAAGCGAGTGTGACCGGAAATCTTCTTCCCCTTGACCCAGACACAACGTTGTCTTTCACATGGGAAAACCCCTTTTTGTGCTGGATTGGGCCTGACAAGTCAGGCCCCCGCATTGACTTCGGCATGGGGAGAACTGTTCTTTTTTAAATCCTTTTGGGTAAAAAAGGAGAAGGGGCAAAGAAGGCCGAAAACAGACAAGAAAGAGGTGACGGAAAAAAGGAAAAAGGTAAGAGTCAGGGTAAATGGGCCTTGGGGGGTAAACTGCTTTGTTTTTCATAATATTATAAAAGTTGTCGATTTTGGGCCATGAGGCAAACCCCAAGGGGGGCCAAAATTCTTAGTTTTATATGAAAAGTACTAAAATGAAAGTGATACCTCTCCTTTGTTTCATCATCATCTTCATCCCTTGGTCGGGAGACCTTTGGGGGGTACCCCACGGACGCTGAAAGGGAAAACCCCCCAAAGGGTTGTCCTGGGCTGTTTTCGGGGGTTTTGGAAGTGAGGCCGGTCCACCCCTTAGTTGGTACCACTTTTGCGGGGTCGTCCTCCTCCTTGCTTTTCCCCACCACCCTGCAGGACTGTCTTTGCGGCTGTTTCCCTTGTTGTGGGGCCCAAACCTTTCATTTCCCCCCGTTTGACTGTATCGCAATGGTTTTGTTTGCCAGTCATTTCTCGATCTGCTGCCAGACGTGTCTTTTGGTTTTTACGGTCTCGTGGGGTGTTTTTTCAGGATCCGCCTAGGCACTACCCAAAGGATTGAATGCGACTTTCTAATGGGCATAAGTGTCCTGCTTCACAGCTGAAAAGGCAATGGATGGACGTCCCTTTGTAGGTCTGACCTAGTGTGGGTTCTGATTTTTGTGGTTTTCCCACTTTCGCCAGCTTGTCATGGAGGAGAGTGCCACAGCAAGTCTGACTTCACCTCTTGTGTCTTGTACCTTCTTTGGTGTGACTGCCCCAATTTACTTGAAAGTTTCCCCTCCTCTAGTGTTCCGCCACTCTCTTGATGCTGGTGGGAGTGGTGGGTGTGGTACGTTCACTGGTCTTGCTCTTTTCCGGCTGATCTCCAACCGTGGGTTTGGGTGAGTTTCCGTTGGTGGTGAGATCCGGGATTTCTTCTTCATGCGGCCCATGAGATCATATCGTCTGCGAATCAAAAGATTGCAGATGGCCTTCCTCCTTTTTGGGTTGTGGTCTTGAAGTAAGGAGAGCCTTTTGCATATGTTCCCAGGGGAACACGTTGAAAAAGGGGGGGGGATAGCGGAAAACCCCCTTTCGAACTCCAACTAAGTCCGGAAGAACCCCCAATTTCTCCCCCCCATGAGGGACTGCGCTGTGGGACTGTCATACAGCCCCGGATGACTTGAACAGGTCCTGTCGAAGTTTAGTCCTCATGACTTGCCACGGCTTCTTGCCACACTCAGTCGAGGGCCTTCTTAAAGTCAATGAAGTTGTTGTAGAGCTGTAGTTGTGTTGGGGGTTCTCTAGGCATTCTGATTTTTAAGATCTGCTCGACAGGTTCGACCTGGTCTAATTTGCCTGTTCTTCTGAAGGATTTTTCTGTTTGTGGTTTTCAGTTTTTAAAGGCAAGGTAGCAAAAACTTTGTTTGGGATGGCTTACGACTATTGTTTGAAATTTTGGCACTTCTTCAGGTCCCCCTTTTTTGGAAGTGGAACTATGAGGGATTGGGTCCACGGTTCGGGCCCACTCTTTGTGGCCCCAGAGCGTTGGCAATGATTGTTAGGCCTTGTAAACTCTGGCCTTGACTTGATGAGCTCAGCCGGGTTTTTGTAAATCCATGGTCACTTCCCCCTTTTTCAGGATCTTACTGCTTTTTTATCTTTCCCCAGCACCTGTGTGCTTTAGGATCTGAGGGTCTGGATCTTGTCTTTAATTTGTTGGATCATCTTCAGCTTGTAGTTGTACGGGTCTCTGCAAATTCTGCCATCCTTCATGATGTGGCGCTTCTGAAAGGGACTGCCCCCTTTTTGTCTTCAATAACGGGGGTCTTTGGGCGGGGGGACTTGGTTAGTCCCTTTGAGGTCTGGTGGCCCCCTTTGTCTCCTTTCGCCATTGCCTTCTCAACCTTGGGCATTGTTCTGTATCATTTTCCCCATGGCCCAGTCATTTCTTTTTGGGATTGACCTGTTGCTGTTCAATACTCTTCGGGTTGCTGGGTTTTTGTTCTTCTCTGGCTTTAGCTCCCCCGTTGTCGATAGGCCCAGGATATCTTGGTAACCCCACGGTTGGTTCTTTTTCCTTTCTTTCCCAAGGTCCCAGCGCTGTCTCCTGAATGGTTTGTTGAAGGTTCGGGGGTTTTTTTTTTTGGGGGATGCATCTTGGGGGGAAATTCATGCGCAAATTGCCCCCCTATCTCAGCTTTAAGATTTCAGCGATTGGGGGGTCCTTCAGCTTTTCCGTTGAACCCAAACGGGGTTTTTTTTTCCCTTCTGGTTTTTGGGTCTTCAGTTTTTGATCGTAGGGTCATGAGTCCATGCGTGGTCATGCCGTATCGCGGGGGGAAAGTTTTTGCTGGGCTTTTGTTGTTGCTGATTTTAAATCTTTTGGGGGGCCAATTAATAAATCGGGGTTGGGGGTTCTTTCCTTTTGGTGAGTGCCCGTCGTTTTTCTTGATGTCTTGTGATGGTTTGGGGTGTTGGGACTTTTAAGATTGTGGCGCTTGAAAATTTCCCAAACTTTTTGGGGGGGACCTCTACTTTGGTTTCGTCCACCCCAAAAAAAGGGCCCTTTTGTCCTGGCCTTTGGGTCAAGGTCGGGTCCGATCTTTGGCATTCCAGCCCCCCGAATCACCAGAAAGTCCTTCTTGGATTTGATTTGATGCGCTCTCCAAATCCTCTAGAAACGTCAATTGCTTCATCCGTAGTCTGATGTTGGGCATAGCTTGTTGATGACATGTTGTGTGGTTTTTTGTTGATGCGCTGGAGAATCATCACTTGAGATTGGGGTACAGTGTGACATTTGGGCCTCTTCTTGTTGACAAGAAATCCTACTCCATGTTGGTTTTTGGAGTCGTTCCACTTACCATTTTTTTGGGTCCTTTGTTATAAAGATAGCAAAAAAAGTAGGGGATTTATGATGAAACAAACTTTTTTTAAAAAAAATATAAGAACCTACAAGACCCTAACAAATACTTTTTAAGAACTAAAACAAGAACCTATAAGATTAAACAAAAAAATCAAACAAGATCCAAAAAAAAAAACTAAAACAGAACCAAAACAAGATCCAAAAAAGGGGACTAAAATAAAACCAAACAAGAACTAAAAAAGAAAAAAAAAAAAAAAAACAAAACACAGAACATAAAAAGGAACCAAAATGAATTATTAAATAATTGTTAAAAAAATATTAAAGAACTAAAACAAGAACCTAAAAAGAACCTAGTACCTAAAAAGAGCTAATTGAATAATTGTTTGTCAAAAAAAAATTTTGATAAAGATAGACTCTGAATTGTATGGCTTTTGCAGATGACCTCTAGTCAAGAAGAAGAAATTTTGGGGAAAGAGTCGCTGGTAAAAAGGGAGAAGTGGTCTCTTTTTCGCTTGTGGTAAAAAAAAAACCACCCTTAGGAAAAAAACCCCATCGAACGGGTACGCAGGTTACCCCCACAAGAATCATAAAGATCATACTGGTATAAATCCCTTTTTGGAGCAAAAAGGGTGAAAAACCCGGGGGATAAGTTAGGGGTCTATACGCTAAAGCAAAAAGTGGGTGTTTAATGTGGACTCAGAAGCAGACTTGGCTTTTGTTTTAGCAAAGATCTGTTTTGTCGAAGGGACTTGTCCAGGGACATTCCCTTTGGCTGTGTTATCGTTTGGGGCCCCTGTTAGCACCAGGGTCACTGTCGGGTTTAATCTAAACATATAAATTTAAAACACAGAAAAAAATGGGATGAACAACACGAAAATGGCAAACAAGTGCAACAGGAAGCGCGCGGAAGCAAAGAAAGATGTCCCCTTCCCCAAAGTGAACTGTCACCAGGTCCGGGGAGAGTTTATTTAATTTCTTCATTTTTTATTTTATTTTTATTTCGAGGAATGGAAAAAGCACTCATGTGTTTTTTTACATCCTTTTCCCGGGGTTTTGCAGTTTTGTCAATTTGTCATCTTTTTCCCCATTTTTTAAAGTGGCAAGAGGTTGGCAAATGGAATCCACAAAAAAACTTGTATCCCAAAGGAATATTTTTTCTGGAGAAGCATTGGGAAAAAACAGACAAAACCCTAGAAACACCCAAAAAAGAAAAACCCCTCAAAAACAATATTCATCTTAATTTTTGTAGGTTACCCCATTGGTATTGGTATTGGTTAACAGCTTATAGAGTGGGGGGAAAAACCAACCACCCGCAAAGCAAGAACCGCTGCAAGAACAAAGCTAAAAACCCCGCCACACCACAACCATTTCAAAGCAAACAGCCGCATGACCCCTTCAAAAGCATTTTATAGTTTTAAAATATTTTAAATTTTTCTATAGTAGAAATATGAGTACAGAAAAAAGACAGCAGTTTAAATTTTGGTCTACCAGGCCCGTTAAATTTTGGGGCTGTTTGGGTTTCCTTTTTGTGGGAAAGGGCCCTTCTGAAAATGAAGCTGCGATTGGGGGAAAAAATAGAATTTTTAAGCAGACCAAACTAGTTGCCCTTTAACAGCCCACTGCACAAAAGACTTCTTGGATAAGCAGGGAATAACCTGAAAAATTAGCCCATAAGTAGAAAAGGCAGGCTTCCCTTTGTGATGGGTGGTTGGGGTGCTGTGAACCCCCTTACTTTTAAGGGGAGCAACTCTTGTTTTCTTAACTTATACAGACCAAGAAAGGGAAAAGGCAGATACAGCAAAAGAACAACTTGAACAAAGCGCAGGCGAATACAAAAGACAAAGAATTGCCAGTTAGGCTTCATTAACGAAAAACTTCGTGAAAAGGTCATCTACAAAAAATCTTTATGATGTTGAGCAGCAATTAAGGGCACTACATTGGACAGGTAAAACAAATATCCCCATTTTAAAAAACCTTTACCCTTATTATCACCTACTGAAAACCCCCATTTTAAACAGCCACTGAAACCCAAAGAAGGGGGTGAGTTGCTTTCATTGTGGGGGACTGGCAATTGTTATTTCTTTTCACAGAAAGGGTTGGTTAAAATTTAAACCAACAGGCAATTTTTTTTTAAAATTTTTATTTTGAACAATGGATCCAAACCTCTCAATCTATCATATCCCCTCATCATCAACCGTGACCTTGGCGGGCGTGGGGGGGGGACATGAAAGCGATGCGTGGTAAGCCTCCCCTCCATCTCGGTCCTCGGCTCTGCGCAGTTGCCGAGTCATTCACCCCGGCCCTTCTCTGATGTTGCCCTCCATGACTTTTTTTCGGGCTTCCCCCCCTTCTGCCACCTTCGGTGTTCCCCGCAGTTTCTTTTGGGAGGTGTTTTGGGGGGTGCGTGGCCGAACCATGTCAGCTTTTTCTTTTTTGAGTGGTGGGGAAGGGGTTCCTGTGGACCCCCAGCCTTGTTTTTGACTTTGACAAATTCGTTGGTCTTTCGTTCTCTCCCCGGTTTTGCCCCGTAGTTTTTATGGCATTTTGTTTCGAATGATGGATTCGCTTTTTCTGTTTCACAGTCAATGTCCCAGGTTTACTTCCTACAGGGACGCTGAATTAGGGCTTTGTGAGCTTTAGTTTGATTGGGAAAAAATCTCTTTACTTTTCCATTTGGGGTGAGTTTTGTCATGGGAAAAAGTTTGCCAGGGATTCGACTTTGATTTTTGTCGTCGATCGCCCGTCCTTTTGAGTGAGCGCCGAGGTATTTAAAAAGTTACCCCCTCCAGTTTTTGGCCGTTCTGTAAAAATTTTTTCGGTTGCATTGTCGTGTGTTCACAAGTATTTACTTTTCTCCAAGCTCCCCCTCCAATTTTCTCCACTCTGTTTCCCGTCTGGTCTAAAATCTTGCCGCTTGTGTTATTCCGCCCATGAGGTCAAAATTCATCGGCAAACCCTTGTTGTTGAGGGTCTGCCGCCAAGGAATGGAGGGTGGAAGTCATGGAGGGTCTCTCTATGAGTTTTCCCCAAAACAATTGAAAAAGGACTGGGAAACAGGCATCCTTTTCGGACCCCAACTGGGGGTTTTTTAAGTAGTCTCCGACCTGATTGTTCAGAAGGACGCCGCTTGCAGTGTTGTATAGTGCTTGAATGGGTTTTCGAGCCTTCTTTAATGCCAAACATTTGAGGACCTGCCACAGGCCTTGTGCCATATCTGTCAAAAGCCTTCTTGAAGTCGATAAGTTGGGGAAAAAGGTCTTCTGTTTGAAAATGTTTTTCCATCGAGGGGGCAGTTAAAAAACTGTTAATTGTGCTCCTGCCTGCCCTGACCCAGCTTGTTTTCCCTCAAGGTGTTCTTCGCTCTTTTTGAGTCGTTCAAAATACTTTGACATGATCTTGCTGGGGGTGGCTGATGGGCGATTGTTTTATTTTTTTTGGCATTGGCGTAAATTCCCCTTCTTGGCAGGGGAAAGATGAGTGATTGGTCCAGTCTGTTTGGCCCCGTTTTGTCTCCCAAATCTTTGACGTGCTGTAAAAAATATGGAGACGTTTTTCCACCTGCTTGAGCAGCTCTGCGGTATATTGTTGCTCCGGGGGGCTTTTTTATGGGAAGTGCGGTGGCTTCTTCCACTTCTTCCCTCATAAGGTAATGGCGAGGGGCTCTTTATGTTTGCTTTCTTTCTATTCAAAAACCCACACGCCAAAAAGGGATGAAAAAGGGCAGACAATAAACGGCTTGCACAAGGGAGTTTGAGGGAAACAAAAAAAGTGGTGTCAAACAAGCAATTGGCAGATCTATTACCTGTCCCAAAGGGACTTAACAGACCCTCCTTTTTAAAACATGAAGCCCCAAAAGATACTCATCAATAGACTTTTATATTTTCCCCATGCACCCCAGAAGAAAGGGTAAAAAGTATGCTTGGCTGTGGGGACGTAGCTTCTTTGTTTAAAAAAAAGCCCGGCCCCTACGAAAAGAGTGTACCACAAACCCCAAAATTGCTTTTCAGGAGATTTAAGTGCGGGCCATTGAAGTATCCCAGACTCATGTTCTGATGGTAAAGAGTTTAAAGATCTTTAATCATTGTTACGAAGATAGTAGCAAAAAAAAGACATACCAGGCAAAACCCCAGATCTCACAGGTTGAAAGGGTTTAACAAGCGTTACAGAAAAGATGTTTGATTCAACCCCATGAATCAAAGCCGGCACAGAAACAGAGATGGGTAAGGGGAAGATGCTTGCGTTTTTAGAGCAATGAAATCTGGGGTAAAAAGCCACAGGGCTCAAAACCCGTGAACGCTTCAAACCAAAAAAATACAGCAGCACAGCAAAATTACACCCCTACTTTAAGCAACCCTAATCCCTTTGGAAGAAACTTAGTATTGTATGCTCCGGGGAAGCAAATCCAGCAACGCACAACCAGCAACTGACCATCTGGGCTAGACAATTTTGAGAAAAAAAAAAAAGTTGTGCAGATAGATCCTCAAAAAATTTATGTTACTGCCTGCACCACAGCGAACTTTTGTTTTAGAGGAACGCGTGTGCCACCTAATCTGTTCTGCTTCAAGGCAGGCTACTATTTCTCGAATAAGTGATGAGTCTCATCTAACGGTTTTAATTGCCCTTTGGGACGTTTTGCTAACAAATGAAGCTTTTTGACGGGGTTCATCATCGCACTATCAGCTTAGAAATATTTAACATCTTCTTTTTTTCCTTTATAAGTTTTTTTTTCTTTCTTCTGGCCAAAGTTTTATTATTCAGGGGTGTAAAAACAAGATGAGGTCTTGTACCCTGCCTGGACTGATAAAGAGTAACAATACATTGGAGTTCAATCAAAATTTTAATCATATATTAATAGGAAAAAAAAAAAAATTTTTAGTTGCTGTTCTCCCGTGACAAAGGCCATGAGTGCTCTGGGGAAAAATATACTGTTTTTTTTTTTCTGTGCAACAGTGTCTTTTTTTCTAACCAGGTCTGTTGATCTGGTGCAGGGTTGGCAGAGCTTTGGGGTTTTTGTGATGAAATACCCGCCTTCAAACAGAGCCTCTTTTTATTTCTGACTGATGCTTTTTTTGACCACCTGTTTGCCAACACCTTTTGCCTTTTTTATGACACCCGTCGGTTGAAACCCCCTACATCTTGGCCCTCAGCCCAAAATATTCTTGATAAAAGTGCCTTCACCCTTCTCTTTCCGTTAAATTTTTTGTTTGCGTTAATGCAAGGGTTGTCTTTTGGTAACCCCTGCGTCATACCCTGACTTTGTTCCATGCGTTTTAAAATCCTTTTTTTATATATTTTCTGTGGGTAATTGGATGAAAGAGTCGTGTCTGTGTAGAAGACCTTTGCAGGAATTTTTGGCTAAAAGTGATCAACAAAAACTCCAGCATAACAGCTTAGCCTTGCACGCGAATCCAATGAAAACTGGCTTTTTCAGTTTAACCCTTTGACTTTTTCATATGATACCATAAGACTGTCATGGAATTGTGAAGTCTTTGGGCTTGGGTTTTTATCAGCTTATGGACTCGTTTTCCTTGGGACTAACTGAATCTTTTCTTTTGTGTGGGTTCTCCATTGTTTTGCAAAAACGCTGTTGTTCATGAGCTTGAAGTAATCCTTTTTTGATGCGTCTTGCCTTAATTCTCATATTTAGTGTTCTTTAGTGTATGGTTTCTGAATTGCTGTTTATCAACAAAATGATGGGTGGCAGTAGTAGATATAACCCCTGCCCTTTGATAGGACGCAGCAGTCGTAGGGCATAAAATTTTTTTTGTTGTTTGATGCGGTACTAGTTTGAGGTTTTTTGGGGGATGTTGTCAGTCTTTCTGCACCTTGGGTAATCTTGTGCACACATGTAGTTTTTGGGGAACATCGATCTACTTCCCAAAATCCAACCCTGAGGTTTTGGGTTTGGGGCCCTGTGTGATAGTATTTTTAGAACCCCTCAAAACAAAAGGGGGCCAAAGTACATCTGACATTTTTTCAATGGCAGTGACTGACACATCGCCCACCAATACAGGAATTGTTTGAGCGATCCAAAGTACAATGACTTAGTTTTGAAGATTTGGCAGGTGCATCAATAGTCCTTCTAAATAAGGGGTTTTTGCCTTACAGTAAATTGTTGATGCCAATGCTGATACCATCCACACAGACCATCCTCAATCATGTGTCAGCATTGCAGTCAGTACAAAAATCAATCTGCACCCTGGTAAAACTATCAAGAAAGCATCCCAAGGACATTCCCGAGTGCTGTGAATTAAAGTGATGGATCTAGACCATATTAGGTTCATGCCGTCTTTTATAAAAAGTTCTTCCAAAAAGACCACAACAGCAAGCAAACAGGCAACAGCAAGTAGATACTGATCATGTAATGACGCCCATCGTCTGACACTGCATCTTTTTGCCAGGCCCCACTGAGCATGCTGATAATCATCATCAACTGATTTCTTTAACCGTCAGTCTGTTTAAAGGAAGGGCTTCTTTTTGTGCGGCAGCTCCTTCCTCATACAAACCTATCCCCATGAATCATATACTTGTGAGAAAGCCGTGCGCTTTTTTTTTTATCGTTGAGCAGTGTTGAAGTCTAGTTTTCTGTATGATAGGGCAAGTAACTACAGTGATGAAGACAAGGATTTAGAGATCCCGGATCATATGTTGTGGCAGAATCAAGAAGGTCAAAAACTGTATCAGGATCGCCCAGTCTATCTCTATCTCTCATATATCTCTCTCTACAGATGACTGTAACAATGCAGTAAGACCTTATACTCATCAGGTCACTCCTGCATGATCAGCGGTGAGTTTATAACCGTCTAGATGTGCTGAAAAAGACTGGTAGCTTCCATGTTTTAGGATCTACTTTTAGTTGCAGTTACACTTCTAGGCTGTACATGAAACTTACCAATGATGTGGTCCGTGAATCTCTCACTGTTGTGTTGTCTGCTACAAAGTGGGTGTAAATGATTGCTGAAGATAACAGAAAGTGTGTGCAGAAGCATAATGCTCCCTTGGTCCTCATCATCATAGCGAGAGGTTTTCTTATAGTGGCTTATTTTATATATAATCTACATATATCCTTCAAAGTTTAGTAGAAACTGTCCCTTTAAAGCACTGGGCCTTGCCAAGCTATACCCCCTTTTATAATAATTATTCCCTTCTTTTCGTTGAGTCGATGTTCTCAAGGCATTGCAATTGTGTGCTTTTGTTTCTGGAGGTCGAATTTCTCCTGGCATTTGTAGTCATCATAGTCATACGCCTGTGTCCGAAGTCATAATAAACCCTCGCCACAGTAGTTGTAGTGACTAATCCACTCTAGTAAGAACTTTTATTTGTAACCCCACTTGTTCTTATGTTGATGTTTGTCCACGACACTGTGTAAAAGACCTTATGGCAAAGCAACCCTTTTCAGTTGCAGTGGTTTGTCAATAATAGAATAGCCATTTTCACAGGTACCATCCTTACTGGATGTTTGTTAAGTGTTAAAAACATTTATCACGATCAAGATTGCTAATAATGTATAAATATATAAGGATAGCAAAATATGAAACTAAGCTTCTCACTACACTAACCATCCAAAGACTAATTCCCTTTGATAGCTAGATGGTTGCTGTGACAGAGACAGCATGGTTTCAAGTCAAGTCCCAACCCACAAAAATCCACACTTAACACCAACCCATCCAAGTAGGGAAGCTCCTGCCAAAAGCATTGTTTCCACAATCCTATACAGGTTTTAATAAACCAAAACCCACTAAACCCTTCACCATCCACTGTGCAACTACAGCTGTGGTGTGTTCCATATGCTGATCACCATGACAACTAAACCAGCGTAAGTAAAGGTCTGTGTACATTGTTTCAAGTGTACCAAACAGTTCAGATGGTGGTGCATTGTAACAGACCTGAGTCTGTTCCATTGGTATTGTTTTGCAACTGTGGGATATGTTGAATTGGTTTTTTTTCTTTGCTTTTAGTGAGAGGTATTCAATGATAGCAGTAGTGAAGTGTTTCTGTCATAAAGTTGAGATTCATCTTCGTCCTGGTCAGGGAAGGCTGCAAGCTGTTCTGAAAGCTGGCCTTTTGGTTGCAACAATGTAGTCACTTCACCTAGAATGACGTGGTAAGTTGAAAAAAGAATGTTTTTAATTTATTTTTATTTTATTTTTTAAAACCTCTTTTGCTATTAATTTAGGAAAGTTAGTGCAGTGCAATGGAACTTCTGTATAAGGTTTTGTAGAGTGGTATTTGGTTCCAGTGTCTGGGAACACAAAACAAAAACATCAAGAAACAAAAAGGTAAGGAATAAAAAATATATATCCTATTAATACTGAGGTACAAGATAGTGGGTTCTTTTCTGCTATCTGTGTAGGTCTTTTAATTTGCCCGCTGTACTGACCCACTTGGGGGAGAAACTTCCAGTAGCTGACCCAATCCTGTCCACAGTCCCATAGGAGCAACCCCCCACCGACCTGAGGGATACAAGGTGTGGCAGCGTTGGAGGGCCGGGGCAGGAGCAGACGTCAGCAGTGAAGGAACTTCCTCAAGGAAAGGTCTTCAGTGATTTTAAAAACATGTGCGGTAAGCAAAATACAGCCAAGGTCTGTGGGGGGTTTTTTCTGTACATAAGTACCATAAAAATTGACATGGAAAGATTCCCATCATTAGCCATTACACCCACGGTGTGTAGGCAGCAACAAAGCGCTTCCACCTCCTGCCTATTCCTGGGCCAACCTAGTCACTAGATCCCCAAGAGTGCTGCATGGCCTTCATCTCACTTTCTACAGTTCTTCTCCACGTTGCTTTTGGTCTTCCTTTCTTTCTCCTTCCTTCTGGGGTCCAGTGCAATGCTGTTCTTGTGATTGACTGTGGGTCTCTTCGGAGGATGTGCCCAATCCACTTCCACCGTCGTCTGGTGATGATGGTTCCCATGTCTTCTTGCCTGCATCTCCATAGTAGGTCTTCATTGGAGATCTTCTCTGGCCAAAAGATCTGGAGAATTCTTCGCAGGCATATGGTGTGGAAGGATCGAGGTTTGGTAAGATCCACTTCCGTCATCCTCCAGCACTCAGAACCGTTCAGGAGTGTAGACACAACACAGCTCTGGTATAGCTTCAGCTTGGTGTTGGTGCTGTACTGAGTTGATCTCCAGATATTGTTCATCTCCCTAAACACATTCCTGGCCTTGCCTAGTCTGTTGTGGATGTCTTCTTTTGTGCCGCCCTCTGGTTTGATGCTGCTGCCAAGGTATGTGAACTTGTCTGTCTGGCGCAGGTCAGTTCCATTCACTTTCACAGGGGCTGGTGTGTTCACATTGAGCGACATTGTCTCTGTTTTCTTGGTGCTAATACGAAGCCCCACTTGCTGTCCGAATGTTTGGAGTCTGCTGGTCTTCTCCTGGATATGTTGGTGTGTGTGTGACAGCAGCGCCAGGTCATCTGCAAAGTCAAGGTCATCTAGTGTTGAGAACAGGCTCCAGCGAATCCCTCTTGGGGTGTCTTCTGTCATCTTCCTCATCACCCAATCAATGGCCAGATTGAAGAGAACTGCCGACATCACACATCCTTGTCTTACTCCAGTTTTGACTTCAAAGACAGTGTTGCTATGGCCCACAGAGCATCTGAAGTTGTCATAGAAGCTTTTGATAAGGTGTACCAGTTTCGATGGGATGTCATAGTGTCGAAGGATACTCCAAAGGCTGTCTCTGTGTATGCTGTCAAATGCCTTTTCAAAGTCCACAAAATTCACATACAGTTGTCTTTGCCACTCTGTGCACTGTTCAATGATGTTTCTGAGCGTGAATATCTGGTCTATACATCCTCGTTGCTTCCGAACCCTGCTTGTTCCTTCCTCAAAGCAACATCCACAGCATCTGATATTCTTCTGATGATGACCTTGGCCAGTATCTTGCTTGGCACAGACAAAAGAGTGATTCCCCTCCAGTTGTTGCAGTTGCTCAGGGTTCCTTTCTTGGGGATTTTGACTATCACTCCCTTGGTCCAATCATCAGGTACTTTCTCGTTCTTCCATGCAGCTGGTGACAGTGGTTGCAGTTATGTCAGCTGCTAGTTCAGAATCTGCCTTGAACAGTTCGGCACCAGGTTGTCCTGGCCTGGTGACTTGCCGTTCTTGAGGGTCTTGTGGCAGCACTTATCTTCCTTTTTTTTGGGGGGTTGACGTCAATGTCTAAGTCTTTTGTAGCTTCTGGGATGTCGGCTGTCTCGCAGGTGGTGGTCGGTTGAGATTCTGGAGTGTAGCCCCTCTTTCTTCTTTCTCTTTCTCTTTTGTCAAGTTTCCCCTTTTCTGTCCC
>JAQIHA010000618.1:0-10000 GCA_028751875.1 Rapana venosa | reverse complement strand
AAAGAAGATACAGGAAATGGAGTTGAGATGCTTTCGCAAACTTCTTACCATCTCATACAAAAACTAAAGTGGTAGGGGCACGTCACTTGAACAACTGAAATGGCCAAGATTGTCCTCCAGGTAACAGTACAAGGAGGGAGACGAAAAGGCAGACAGAGAAAACGATTGAAAGACAACAACAGAGAGTGGACTGGCCCCGAGTGGAACGACTTACTATGGAAAGCTGAAAACCCCGAAGAGTGGAGGAAGCTGGTTGCAAAACCTTCAGTGGTGCCACAACGGTCTACTACACTACGGGATATGTGAAGGTGAAGGTGAAATATTTCAATGCCAAAGTTAGGTCGAGAAGACATTCCTCACCCCTAGTATCTCACGGATCCAAAATCAACGTTAGTGCCAAGACCTGACGGTCTCTGGACAGACGGTGTGGAGACCGAGTCTTGGCAAGAAATGTTGCCCAAAGTTTTAACAGCCCTGATTCATCTCGTAAAATGTGATTTAGCTCTGGACACCACTTAGGGCACGGACTTCACTCCTTTGAAGGCAAGGGAAGAAAATGTCTCGAATGTCACATTTTGAAAGGTTGCATCTGCCCTAGGCTCAAACGGCGCCGTTCTGAGTGAAGTAAGGATCAAAAGCAGGTCCCATCCAGGCGAATATATACAGGGCAATGAAGAGGCCCAATGGTAAAACCCACAATTGGAACACTGGATTGTTCTAAATAAAATCGGAGGAAGTGTCTGCAAGGTGGGTGAATAGGTGCATGAAGATGTGCATCCTGCAGGTCTCCTAAGGCAGCTGGATCTCGTTTTTTGATGGACTCCCTGATTAAAGCTGGTGTCTCCATCTTCAACTTGGCGGATTGGAGTAAGATGCTGAGGGGGCTGGTCCAACACAAGGCGCCAACTCATTGATGCCTTTGGTACCACAATGAGGTTCCCATAAAATCCCGGGCCTTGAGGGGAAGGTAGTTCCTCTTCTGCCCCTTTGGTGATTAGAACAGAAACTGCTTTTGCTTGTAGAGGAGCATGCTCTGGTGCCACTCTGCAAGAAGGGGAAGGCATCAATGTGAATGGAACTGCACCCTGTGTGCACAGTAGCTTGTACTCCTGCCCAAAGACCTCTAGAACCCACTGACTTGCCCCTATATCTTTCAACCCTAAACATGTCTTGTCAGGCTTCCCGCCAAAAAGACCATCCTTTCAATACCCCTGGACCTCTAGAGGGCTTAGAGGTACGTGGGTTAAAAGGAAAAAGTGGCCAGCCCTTTGCATCACTGCGAACTGAGCGCTGGTAGCACCTAAGGTCTTTTGCCAGTTTTAGGGGTAGGGCATTTTGGCTGGCTCCTACTTTGACCCTGTTGAATTACCTTAGAAGCAGAGTTGGGTGGCAGCTTGTAGCCCCTAGATGTCCTCATTTGTGAGTGAGGACGTCGATCTCTCTTTGCTGTTCTCTGTCCAGCTAAAGTAGACAAGCAAGTTGACCGAGGGACAGACACGCTGACACAAAGACCAGGGAGATTTTAATGCGTTTAAATTGATCATTACGCTTTCATTGTATATCGCGATCGAGTGGTTTGCGAGATATTAGCCAACAGCCTCAAGTCACCTCCTACAAACTGAATGATCTCTGAACTTCCTGGATCATGAACCAGGTGTGTTTTTGTATGGGTTTGCTCAGCGCTCGCTCTCTCTCTCTCTCTCTCTCTCCTCTATTCTCTCTCTCTTCTCTCTCTCTCTCTCTCTCTCTCTCTCTCTCTCTCTCTCTCTCTGTGAACAGTGGCACTCAGATATGGAAAGTAAAGATAAATACTGCTGGATTTTTTCGTTTAAGTGTGCTTTTCAAGCTGAAAAGTATCTTTGAATAGTCACTGACAAATGACACCGACTAAATTATGCAAGATTTCGACTAAGAATACTCGATTTCAATGCTTTCAAAAGATGGTTTCAACCTGAGACGATCACACTGTTCCCATGCCCTATGTGTGGTTATATTCTTGATGATGAAGTGCATTTCCTGTTTCAGTGTCAATCATATGTTTCCATACGTGAAAACTGTAGTGCTCTCAATCTAGAAGCTTTCCGAAGGCAAGATACGTTTTCTATCTTATCGTCTTATGACGATATTGTGATTAAATCTGTTGCAAAGTTTATTGCTGAAGCACTGAAATTACGACAATCACAGCTAAGTACCAATTAGTTTAACATTTGTGACTAAACAGTAACATTTATATTCTGTAATCTCCAGCAACATTTTGTGACACACCTAAAGAAACATTTATAATTACGCTGTAATCTCCAGCTAGAATATTTATTGAAAATTTCACATACAATTTGATTGGACGGTCTAATATAACAGTTTAGAATGTTATTGTTATTTTTTTAGTAATTGTTAATTAGTTCCTATTGTTTATCCTTGTGTTCAATTTGAAACTGAGTTTACGCCAGAGCTTAAAGTCGTATCCGTTCATAGAGAGCTCTTTTTTTTAGGTGGTTTTGTTTTCATTACGTTAAATGCATCATGTAATTTTTCTTGTATTTATTTGTATTTACAAAAGTAAGTCGTGTGTACCCCCCCCCCCCCCTCTTGTCAATAGGCCACATTGGGCAATGACAATAAATTGGTCAAAGCGTCTCTCTGAACAGTACTTCATTTTCCTTTGATGGCTTGCATTACAATACACAAGTATGTGCGCAGCTGACACAAACACACACACACACTCCCTCACTCACTTTCTCGCTCACACCCCCCCCCCCCCCTTCCCTGTAAATGCTGCTACTCTTCTGTTTCAAAACACGGACTACATTAACACGAACAGCAGGCTTGAAATAAAGTCTTAAAAGGGAAACTGTAAAAATCTAAAAGAAACTTGCAAAACAAACAAACAAAAAATAAATCAACAACAACAAGAATAAAACCAGGGGCGGGATATCCTAGTGGTTGGAGCAGTGAGCCCACGACCTGAGGGTAGGGTTCAAGCCACCGCCGAGACGCCCGTTCTAGGGATTTTTGTTTTCTCTTAAGTTAACATCATCACCGACTTCACTCTGCAAAAATCCTTTGAATGAGACTGTACACCGATGTTCTGTGTATCCGAACACACAGAGAGAACATCTTGTGCACCCGTTAACACCTGATCCGCCTCTTGGTATAGGATCTAGGAGCGGATCACATTTAGGACAAACAAAACACACACGAAAAAAGGTATGCGCACTGGTACGACACATCAGTCTCAAAGGTGGAATGCAGAAATCTTGATGGTGGGCAAACGCTCACATGCTCAAAATCTTACTACTGGTGGACTGCGGAACGAAAAACAACGAGAGAGAGAGAGAGAGAGAGAGAGAGAGAGAGAGAGAGAGAGAGAGAGAGAGAGAGAGAGAGAGAGAAGAGAGAGAGAGAGAGATGGAGGGAGGGAGGGAGGGAGAGGGAGAGAGATGAATTTTATTTTCAGAATGTGATAGAATAAACATTACAATTACTTTTTTTAACATCCAGCTCTCTATAACAGTAGCAAAAAGTCAACAAAAAAATCATAAAACAAAATTGGGGGGTGGGGGGGGGGGTGGACGGGACACACAAACGTCATACTGTAAATGATAATCATACTTGGCACACCTGTATTCACGTAATAGTTAAACAGCATAAAGTAAATGAGGGAGCGATATAACGATAACAAACGATAACGAAATTTGACTTACCGAGGTAACAGTTTAAGCACAATGGCTTCTGTTTCATCCAGACCTGAGCAAAACAAAAATTAAAAATAATGATAGCAAAACACACGTAAGCACATACAACTTGTTCGAAAAAGAATTGAGAGAGAGAGAAGAGAGAGAAAAGAGAGAGAGAGAGAGAGAAGAGAGAGAGAGAGAGAGAGAGAGAGAGAGAAAGAGAGAGAGAGAGAGAGAGAGAGAGAGAGGACGCAGAAAAAAGAGAGAGAGAGAGAGAGAGAAGAGAGAGGGGGGACGCAGAGAGACAGAAAGACAGACACAGAGACAGAGAGAAAGAGAGAGACAGACACGCAGAGAGAGAGCAAGATATATATATTTTTAAAATTTTCTTTTATATCGAGGATAATGGAACAAGCACTTACGTGCTTTTTTTTTACATCTAGTCCCAGTGTGTATGCGGTTTTGTAAATTCTGTCATCTGTTCCCATCGGCACACAATGGCCTACTTTTACGAAAAGCGGAACAGCAGTTAACGTATGCGCAAGATGTTCTGTGTGCGTTCATGCACGGGGCATCGGTTTATAGTCTCATCCGAAGGACTAGAGAGGAAGGCAATAAAAGATTGAAATCTGCACAAGAGGTAAGTGCTCCGCAGCTCGAATCCAACAAGAGTAATTCGGCCAATACTACACGACAAGCCTAAGGCGTCTTTGCCTAATACAAGTAATCGTCTTTCAAATTCACCACATACAAAAAAAGAAGTCAGGCAAGGCGTTAAACGATACTCTTGAGGTACCTTACTCTTGATGTACCTTACGATATACAGTTACTAATGCACTTCAACTTTATCTGATACCTTCTCACTGTACATGAACTAATGCACTTCCACTTTATCTGATACCTTCTCACTGTACATGAACTAATTCACTTCCACTTCATCTGATACCTTCACACTGCACATGAACTAATGCACTTCCACTTCATCTGATACCTTCACACTGCACATGAACTAATGCACTTCCAGTTCATCTGATACCCTCTCACTGCACATGAACTAATGCACTTCCAGTTCATCTGATACCTTCTCACTGCACATGAACTAATGCACTTCCAGTTCATCTGATACCCTCTCACTGCACATGAACTAATGCACTTCCAGTTCATCTGATACCTTCTCACTGCACATGAACTAATGCACTTCCAGTTCATCTGATACCTTCTCACTGCACATGAACTAATGCACTTCCAGTTCATCTGATACCTTCTCACTGCACATGAACTAATGCTCTTCCAGTTCATCTGATACTTTCTCACTGCACATGAACTATGAACTAATGCTCTTCCAGTTCATCTGATACCTTCTCACTGCACATGAACTAATGCTCTTCCACTTCATCTGGTACCTTCTCACTGCACATGAACTAATGCACTTCCAGTTCATCTGGTACCTTCTCACTGCACATGAACTAATGCACTTCCACTTCATCTGATACCTTCTCACTGCACATGAACTAATGCACTTCCAGTTCATCTGGTACCTTCTCACTGCACATGAACTAATGCACTTCCACTTCATCTGATACCTTCTCACTGCACATGAACTAATGCACTTCCACTTCATCTGATACCTTCTCACTGCACATGAACTAATGCACTTCCACTTCATCTGATACCTTCTCACTGCACATGAACTAATGCACTTCCACTTCATCTGATACCCTTTCATTGCACAAGAACTAATGCATTTCCGTTCATTCAATAATTGACAATTCCACCTCAAAGCACTTTTCTCTCACTATCTACAACCCGTACCAGTCCACCTACATAGGTCATAACAAGGCTGTGAAAATGCTTCACAGCACACAAAAAACACAAGTCCATTTTGCAACATTTATTTCATACTGGGTATTATTTGTTGTATTTGAAATATGAATCACAAATCAAAAAAAGCTTTTTAAATAGATAAATTTGTCATATACTGAGATCTGCAGATATTATCAGACTGGTAGCAAATAGACCTGTCCTCAACTAATCACGTCGTTAGTCTAAAAGTACAAATCCAATGAATTTAAATATGAATATAAATACCAAGTTATTAGCTGAAAAATGTTGCAGTTTCATCACTGCAACTCGAACACCTTAACATATCACACACACACACACACACACACACACACACACACACACACACAACACACACACACACACACATCAATCCGATCTTCTTGTTTATAGCCCCGCCAACTACAGAGGCCATATTGGGGCTATTACCTCTTAAAGTTTTACATTTCAGAATAAAACCTTACAGCTGTTATACAGATTAAAACAGGGAATAAAATCAACTCTACTGTCGTTCCTTGAATCAACGCCCTGGCCAACCATAAGGGTCAACCAAGGACGGTCACCGCGTTGTGGGAGAAATCACATCAACCACACGTAAAATGAGGTAAAACCAAAACCAGATTCCTTAAAACAACCTTGTTCTTAGTGACCAACTATAACACTTTCACTCATACTCTCTCTCCTCTCTCCTCTCTCTTCCTCTCTCTCTCTCTCTCTCCTCTCTCCTCTCTCCTCTCCCTCTCTCTCTCCTCTCTCTCTCTCTCTCTCTCTCTCTCTCTCACACACACACACTTTGGACTGCTTTGGACTTTAAAGACGCTCTAGTCCAGAAATTATTTTTTCGAGCTTGTTAGATTTTAAAAAAAAAAAAAAAAAAAAAATTAGTATCCACAGTTGTTGCATTCCTATTGTTTATTTTGTTTGTGTCATAGGAGGGGCTAGAGATATGTGTTTGTAATTGGGTTTTTCGGCTGTTGTTGGGTGTTTCTGGCTCTTGTTTTAAGGGTTGAGCTTCTTTCTTTCCGGGGGGGGGGGGGGGGGGGGGGTTGCTTCTTGGGTTTCTTTTGAGGGCAGGGAGGGGGTTACACACATTAAGACAGGTTTGGGTTTTTTTTTCACGTAAAATTCAGTTGTTGAAATTTTATTTACATTTTTCATTGGAATTACTGATTTTGTTAAAATTTGTTAGAATTGCATTTTCTGTTGTTTATTGTAGTTCAATAGGTTAGTAATGTAACGGTGTTGTTTTTGATTTTTTCTATAATTTTGGTTGTTGTTTTTCTTTATTTTTTTTATTTTGTTTATCATTTCGCATGCATTGATCCCCTGAAATTCCTTCTCCTGTACAGTACCAACTACACCCCTCCTCCCTTGACACTCGTACCCCCCCCCCCCCCCCCCCCCCCCCCCCCCCCCCCCCCCCCGTCTAATATCACAACTGTGAAAAGACGTTAAATGAATTTGAACACACACACACAAGATTCAAATTGTAAGTAGCCTGTGGCCCTTAGACGGAGCATGGAAGATTTCATAAAACAATGTATACAGCAACATATAAAATTTGTGACAACAAACACATTTTCGAGACAGTTGAGTAATAGTATTGCAGTTAACCTTTTCAGTAAACAATTTCAAGTCTCTTTGGTTAAATGTGATCAATTTCAGCAACTTCATTTTGTCGGCAGTGAACAAGTTACAGAGCATAAACATCAATCTTCAATCCAAAATAATCACAACGTGGCACTTTTTGTGAATTTCACAAAATTATGGGCATTCTATATCATGTACACACACGCACACACACACACACACTCACACACGCACGCACGCACACGCGCGCACAACGCACACACACACACACACACAAACTGCACGCGTGCGCATGCACGCACGCACACATACACGCACACACAGAAATGCACCTACACATACTCAAATGAATGACTAAAAGAAGTCAACTCCACGCAAAAACGCACGCACGCGTGCAAACGCACGCGCGTTGAATGAATGAATGAATGAATGAATGAAATTTCACACCTATAGGCGTAGTCTCACGGTAGTTCTTCCCAACCCAACCCACACCCCAAAATCTTTGTTGAAAACGTAATAAGTACGGCTTTAAGGTGGAAAATAAAAGTTCTATATGCATAGATAGCCGTCTGTAAGGTTACCTAGATTTGAAACAAAACGAACTGCATTTCATGAGGTTGATAGACTAAGCACAAAGACTTGTTATGCAACCCTCGGAAAAAAGCCGATGTATGCAGATATTTAAGTACAATGAATAATAGTTGTGTCAACAACAACAACAAAAGGTTGACACGATATGAAAAGAATACTTCAATATTCGTGAAAGAAATATGGAAAAAAAGAAGAAATGTCAGACGGAAGAAAGGAAAAAGAGAAAGAACACGGAAATGGATAAGAAAGAAGAGAATACAGAGAGAGACAATGACAATGACAACGACAAATTCTTTTATTTCGAGGATAATGAATAAGCACACATGTGCTTTTTTACATCCAGTCCCCGCCCGTTCGGGATACATCTTAATAATAATAACCCAATACTTATACAGTCTCACAATAAAAACAAGGGGAAATAACCCTTTTTAAAACAGCTACCCCCCAACAACCCCCCCCCCCCAAAGCAAGCAAATAAAAGAAAACCCTAAAAAATACCCTACCCCCACCCCACCCCCAAAAAACCCTAACCAAAACAAACAAACAAACAAAAGAGAAGGAAAAACCAAACCAACAAAAGATGATAAAAAAGAGAAAAACAGACAACAACAACAACAACAACAGAGCCAAGAAAAATAACACAACCAAACTTAATAAGTCATAAAGATAAACATCTACACATTGTCAAATGGTACACATACTTGTTACACATAATTATAAGATATTGGAATAGGGCACTCATTAAAACTTAAGTACAGAGGCAAGTCCAATAAAGTATTGAAAATATAAAAATATGAATCTTTCATCAGGATATACTATAACTATAAGCAAGACGATAAAAGGTGAGAGACAGAGAGAGAGAGAGAGAGAAGAGAGAGAGAGAGAGAGAGAGAGAGAGAGAGAGAGAGAGAGACAGAGAGAGAGAGACAGAGAGACAGACAGACAGACAGACAGAGAGAGAGAGAACTCGAACTCGAACTCGAACTTTTTATTGAGAGTAAATGGATAAGCTCGGGGCTTTTTACACCATGCTCTCAAAAAACAAAAACAAAAAAAAACCAAACAAAAAAAAAACCCCCACCAACAACAATCAAAAACCACAAAAAACAACAAAAAAAAGAGAGAGAGAGAGAGAGACAGACAGAGGCAGACAGACAGAGAAAGAGACAGACATAGAGGGAGAGAGATAAATACAGAGAGAACTCAATTCTGAAAATGTAGTCATAAAAAGGCCACTAGCATATACATGAAGAGGGCTGCTGATCAGCTCAATACATTGTAACGTGCAGCAGCTGCCACAAATAAAATCCAATGCAAACAAATCCCACGGTAGGAAAATAAGAACTACAGGGAAAAAACGAAAATAAAAACAAAACTTATGGCATACTGACACCTCTTATTGTGAAGGCCTTGCATGAACATAAATCTAAACTGCTAATGACACTAAGATTACTGCATCCAGACAGACAGGCAAACGGATTAGGGTGAAGAAAAAAGAGCTACAGATCAAATCCCTTTATTTCGATAATGATGAATAAATACACGTGTGCTTCTTACATACATACAGACAGACAGACAGAGAGAGAATGCGAATGCGAAACACAACACACACACACACACAGAGAGAGAGAGAGAGAGAGAGAGAGAGAGAGAGAGGAGAGAGAGAGAGAGAGAGAGAGAGAGAGAGAGAGAGAGAGAGAGAGAGAGAGAGAGAGAGAGAGAGAGAGAAACTCGAATGATTTATTCACAAAAAGGCCATTGGCCCATACATGAAGGGGGTTGCCGAACTGCTTAGTATTTTGGTTAAAAAATTAAAATAAAATAAACAAAAAACACACACACAGACAACATATTACTGTATAACAAAAAGTCAGCTACAAAAATATCACTTAGGATAACATTATCTCTCTTATTCTGAAAGCTCTACACAAAAATAAAGTGAGGCTGCGCACAACCTCAGGATGACTTGATGCCAGGAGTAAACAGAGTCTAAATAAATTAGGCTGTCTACTATATTTAACAGGGATGTAGTTCTGCCTAACATCCTCAAACACTGGACAGCACAACACAAAATGTACTTCATCCTCCGGTGCTTGCTTGCATAATGGGCATAGCAGCCTGAGGTCGTCAATATCATGTTCTCTGTATCTGAATTTATGAACATTTATATCTGATACACCAAGTCTAAACCTAGACATAATTCTTTTCAAACGTATATCCATATCAAGTTTTAGATAAGGTTTGACATCATGCGAACTTATAAATTGTCTGTACATTTGAAATCTTTCACTGTTTGTAATGAT
>JAQIHA010000617.1:0-13656 GCA_028751875.1 Rapana venosa | reverse complement strand
CAAAAAATTCTGCAAAAAATAAAAAAACAAACTGACTGTGATAATTTTAAAAACAAACACACACAGGAAAATAAGAATAGAATGGGTGGCGTTGGGGTTTTGTTGTTTTTTGTTCGGTTGGGTTTTGTTTTTTAGTAGGGGTTTTTGGTAGGGGTGTATTGGGGTTTTTTTTTGTTTTTAATTTGTGGCGACGGGCTTTCCCCAGAGATAGTGGCTCTAATCTCACGCTGAGAAATATGCTGAAACTGTGTGTGGCATACTGTGCAATACACCACAATACATTACATTACAATACATCACAATGCATTTCATTACATCACAATATGTTACATTACAATACATCACAGTACGTTACATCAGTAATGCACTGTGCTGTGTTGTAATGTAATGCACTGTATTGTAATATGTTGTATTGAAATGTATGTACATTACCTTACATCACAATACGTTACATTAAAATACATACATTTCAATACTTCGCATCACCATCCCATGCATTATTTTACAACACAATACATTACAATGCAATACATTACACTGCACCACGACACTACAATATATGACACTATCTCACAATTCAATACATTGCAATACATTAAACTACACTACAATATAAATCTTAACATACAATACATTACGCTACACCACAAAACAATATATTACAATACACTACAACACTAAACAATACAATTCAGTGCATCACAAGAACAGCACGTTACAATACAACCAGCAATGAACCCTTCCCCTTCCCATGGGGGACAAGGCGAGGAGTGAATCTTTGATCCAGCTATTTTTGTGGGAAATATTTCTGCTTTATCAAATAATTGAGAAGTATAGGTTCTAGCTGTGGTGACTGAGCGAATAGAATGTGCTTTTTTAGGAAAGTTGACATCGGATCTTATACTAATTTCGTTGTCCACATTGGTTTCTTGTGTTGAACAACGTAAGAGATATTTAGCCACAGCCAGTTGTCGATATTCGTCTAATGGCAAAATTTCCTATTTCCTTGTAGGTACCACAATGATGCATGAAAAGGTACCCCAGAGCTAATCTGAAAGCCTTGCAGTCTGGGTCTTGTCATTTTCTGTAATAAATTTTTTGGAGCACTGAAAAATGTTTCCCTGGCCATAAATGAGTCTGGAACGTACTAAGAATAATGCCGATTTTTTTAAAACAGCTACATCATGACCCCACACTTGTTTACTAATAACTTTCAGGAGTTAAGACTTTTCCGAGCCTTAGTATTTAAAAAGTCAATGTGATAATTCCAACTTAGTGTAGACTTTAAAATGTACCCCTAAAAAACTTCACCAAAGTTTTATATTCCAAAACTTTCCATCTAATTAGAAAACAGGTAAACTGGTGGGTTAGCTCCATTATTGAAAAGTACGAGATATCTTTTCAGGAGATAGTGAAAGACTATTTTTAAAATGTAGTCATTAAGTTTGTTTAGCTCAAGCTGATACATATTTTTTATGTAGTTTAGATCCCTCTTTTGTTTTTCTTTCATTGTAACTTTCATCCACATACAAATTGTCATCAGCGTACTGGACATGGATGGCATACTGGAAAGACACTTAGGAAGATCATAAGAAGAATATTGAAAAGATGTGGAGCGATGACTGATCCCTGTGGAATACCATTGTTGGAAATCGTAAAGTAGAATAGGAATTTCCAACTTTAGCCTGCATGCATCTTTCTGAGAGAAATGCTTTAATATAATGATACAAATTACCAATAAGCCAATAGTTTTTTAATTTATATAGTAGTCTTTTATCCCAGCCCTGATCATATGCTTTCTTTATATCAAAAAAAGGTGGCAAGCAAATTTTTCCCTACAAGCAAATTGATGTTTAATCTGTGTGCTGAGTTTAATCAGATGATCTGCTGTGGATCTACCTTTTTGAAAACCTCCCTGACTAATAGGATAATTTTGTTTTTATCGCAGTAATGTATTAGCCTGTTTAAAATTACTTTTTCCATAAGTTTTCCTGTGTGAGAGGTTAACGCGATAGGTCTGTAACTGTTTTTATCACTTTTAGATTTACCCTGCTTTGGGACTGCCACTAAAATGGAATGTTTCCATATGCTTGGAATGACCCCCTGAGATCAGCAGCATTGGAATAATTCTAGCAATAACATTATCAAATTTTCTGGCAGCTGTTTTAACAATTCATTTGAAATAGCATCAATACCAACGGATGTTCTTTTTGTTCCAAGAGATAGAGAGCTAATTTTGACGTAAATTATTCCTCTTTGACTAAAAAAGGTAATGAAAATATCCTAAGCTCATCAGTAAACAAATATATACAAACTACATATCCAAATCATTTAAAAATATACACAGATGGTTCCCTTTTGAACAACAATGAGGCGGGTGCAGCTTTTGTCATTCCATCTTTGAAAGTAGAGAGATCATTTTCTATTGGGAAAAATCGATCTATATTTACAGATGAATTATCTGCTATTTTGATGGCTTTATATTATCTTCTAGATTTTTTCTAAAACATTTTTTTAAACGCTTTTCTGTGTTGATTCTAGGTCAGTATTACTTGCTCTGAGAAAAATTTAGTTCAAAAGTGAGACAAGATTCATAATTGAAATTAGTCATCTAATTCATTTTCTGATGATACGAGGCACTGGTGTTACCTTTTGCTGGGTACCCTCGCACTGTGGTATCTACTTTAATGAAAAAGTTGACAGAATAGCAAAAGGTGGAGCTGAAAATAGGGATGGGTCTTGCAGCATAAGTGTTCCTCTATCCATCCCCGAGGGCTATAACATGTTACAAATGCATGTTGGAACACTTTCAAAAGAGCTACAAGGTACCAGTTTTTTCCTGGAGTGATGGGTGTAACAATGTATTATCTTTTGATAAGATCAAATGTCGTAATTTACATGAATATAGAATGTTGTATCTATTATCTACAGGTTTTTAAACTCAATGCTTTTAAAACTAAATTTTCAAAAAAAGCAACATGTCTCTGTGGGAAAAACTTACCAATGATCATATTCTTTTACGATGCCAGAGATCTGAAAAACGTTTTACCTGCCTTCCCCGGCCGAAGCTTACAGCAAATTCTACAAGACAAATTCATTAATGAACAAATTGTTTTTTTTCATTAAGTTATACTTATTTTTTAGACTCCTTTAATAAGAGGATAGCTTCTAGTTATATGAATTTCAACGTTTTAAAATTTTAACTGTTTTATTTTTCCTGTTCAGAAATTTTTGTTTATGGTTTTTTTTTCATATATTTGTTTTATTGCGATTGATTATTTATGTGCATACCCTTCCTACTAAACACACACAACCACACACACACAAACACACACAACACACCGCACACACACACACAACACACACCACACACACACACACACACACACACACAGACAGACACACACACACACACACACACACACACTTTCCTGTTGATATCACTATTTAGTGGAAGGACGTTAAACTGAAGAACTACTTCCCCCTCCCTCACCTCACCTATCCCCTAGTCCCATGGACCGTGTGGGCACCACTGAAGATTTTGTGACCAGCTTCCTCCACTCCCCGCGGTCCTCTGCTTTCCGTAGCAATTCGTTCCACTCAAGGCCAGTCCACTCTCTGATGTTGTCTTCCCATCGTTTTCCCTCTCTAAAAAACAATGTCCCTAACGGGATTGCTCCAACTGTTGTCATTAAGTATTGATCTCATATGCAGGTCTGACGCTCTGACAATGATTACGGCCAACAGCAAGGCCATCATAATTTTGCGATATCTTCGTAATGTTCGGCAATTTCGATATCAACTTCCAGAAGCGGGTTTACGGTGGAAATGTGTGCCTCTGCATGTACTGGGGTTGTGTTTTGGGTTTTTATGTTTGTTGTTTTAGGGGGGGGGGGGGTCTTTTTGTTGCTTTATGAGGTGGGGGCGGTCGCTTCTTACTACGTCCTAGGTTCACCTGGTGAAAATCTGTGTGTCTGACTATTCATGGCCTCATCAAGTCACTGTATTTTTCAACTTTTTTTGGGGATTGATTATTAAATGATTGTGTTTGAAGAAAATTTCGCTTTTTGGGGGGGGGGGGGGGTGGGATTTGGTCACTTTCTATGCCGGTTTTATCTTTTTCCTAGCAGATGAGGGGCCCCTTGGTTTTAAAAATAAGGTTACATTGGGAACTGTACAATTTAGGGGGGGGAAAAGGGGGGGGGGGAAAAAAGGGGGAAGAAAAGGGGGGGGGGGGGGGGGGGGCAAAACACAAAAAAAACCCCCAAACCCCAAAACACCCCACCAAAAACCCCCAAACTTTGTTGAAATTTTGGGGAAAGCTTAAAACGGCTCTTCCCCCCCTTCACCTACCCCAGCCCAGGGGTTTGGGGCCCCTAAAATTTTTTTTTCCCTTTTCCCCCACTCCCCCCTTTGTTTCCCTAGAAAATTCGTTCCCCAAGGACCCCCGAGGTTTTTTCCCCATCTTTTCCCCCCCAAAAAAATTCCCTAAGGGTTTTCTAATTTGTCTTGTTTTGTTTTGGGGGGGGGGTGGGGGGGGGAAATTTTTTTTTTTCTTTTTTTCCCTTTTTCCTTTTTTAAACTTTTAAATTTCCTTTTCTTCTTTTTTTTTTTTTTTTTTTTTTTTTTTGGGGGGGGGGCCCCTTTTTTTTTTTTTTTTTTTTTTTTTTAAAACCCCCCTTTCCCTTTGGTAATATTGGGTTGCTTTTATCCCTTTAAAGGTACTGTTTTCAAAATTTTTTTTTTCGGGGAAAATTATTAAAGATTTTTAAAAATTTCCTTTTTGGGGGGGGGGGGAGGGGGGATGGGGTTTTAAAAAAAAAAATTTTAAATTTTTCCCCAAAAAAAAATTTTAAAAAAAAAAAAATTTTTTAAATTCTATACATATTCTAGAGAGTTTGGAAAAAAATCTCAGTTTAACATGAATAGTGACAAAAATCAAATTATATGGCTTGGTAAAAAAAAAGAATAAGTGTGTGTTCTTCCCCCCCTAAAAAAAGACATGGAACCCCCCAAAATTCAAAATTCTAGGGAAACTGGTTTAGCCCAAAATTTAAAAGGATGTGAAAATATGAACTATAATGATAAAATTTTCTTAAATTGAAATGCTTTTAAAGTTTGGTTCAAAAAGTTATTACTCCGTGGCGAATTTCATTTTAAAAATTTTATTTGTCAAAACTTATTCCCTGTGGATGTTAACCAGATCCCCCGACCCTTTCATAAAAAGTTACAAAAGTGGTTTCCAGTTTGTTTTGGGGAAAATAAACAAGATAGAACAGTAGAAAAAAGGGTATTAAAACCCCCCTTTTCAAAGGGATGAGCTATATATAAGAAAAAATTTATGCGCTTAAACGAAAAGGATAAAAAAATTAAAGTGTAAACACAAAGGATAAGATTTCAGAAAAAAAAACATATCCACTTTATGGCTTACAAAGCTGGGTCGATATTACAGCCTTTTTTCGAACATAAATCCTTTTTGGACACAACTTTTTAAAGCTTATAGATTTTCTCTCGTTGCATTAGCCCTAAAAATGCACGAAAAATCTCTTTGAACCAGTTTTTTTTTTACAATGAAAATAAAACGTGGTAATACGTAATCAAAAAAACGTATTTAATAAAAAAAAGGGTATTTTTCTAGAAACTTTTTCCAATGAAAAAGGGAATTTCTAATTACAAAATTTCGTTCAAGCTGTGGCGGGCCATTGACTTTTTTATTTTCATGGGTGGTTTTCCCTCAATGAAACAGTACAAAAGGGAAAAGCCCTTTCGGATAAAATAAAAACTGAGGACACGTGTGCGAACGCATGCAGAAATCTTGCGAAAATTTAAATCCTGTTCCGCTTTTCGAAAGGGGAAAGGGGGGCCTTTTGTGTCCCGGTCGGAACAGATGAAAAAAATTTACAAAACCGCATCACCGGGCCTTGATAAAAAAAGAAATGAGGCTTTTTCCCTTTTTTCCTGGATAAAAAAGGTCATCTGAGCGCTTGATTTGTTGCTTTAAAAGATTCACGCTTATAAATTCCATACATTATTATTATTTTTAAAAAACTGACATCAAATAAGTGACAACAAAAGTAATAATCAAGAGACACCCACATACTCCGATCATTGTCATTGTAAAAAAGGGGACGAAAAGTTTTTAAAAATATCTGGTATCAGAAAAACAACTTCAAAAACTTTGCCAAAGTGGACAGAAAACTACTGAACATTTCCTTTGTAAAGATATCTTTTAAAAATACAAAAATTTAAAAATGTAAAACAAAAAGGGCTGAAAAGAGAAAAATTCACCCATCATCGCTCAAATGTGGTTTTAAAATGCTAGGGTTTAGTGAACACAACACTTTGTATTTTTGTGAAATAAACCCAGAGATCAATAGAACACTTTTTATGGGTTGAAATATATTAAACTTTTTGGACAAGTTTAAAAATGTTTTTAAAGAAGGATGACAAAGTCTGTAAAAAACTTTTTTTCCGTAATTTAGTTTTTTTGGGGGGTAATCGACCCCAAAAAAAACAGATCAGCCCTTTTTGTTTTGATCATGTTGCTTGCAAATTACCATCACGATGCAAAAAGACGACAAGTCCCAACATTTTCTTTTTTTTCAGGCACAGTACCAAAGTTTAAAAAACCGAGCAGTATAATGCAAGAATTGCAATAACCTTAGGGAATTTAAAATAGAATGGATTCACAAAAAACATTATTTTTTTGTCAATAAAGGAGAATAAAACATCAAAGCACACAGTTTGGGACAAAAAAAATGCATCCATCAACCCCTCCTGTAAGGGGGGAGGAAGGAATGGCAACTGACAAACTGTGTAATTTTCTTCAGTGCGGGCAGTAAATGGTGTACTGATAAAATGCCGTTTTTTATGCATGCATGCAGTATGTAGTTTGTATGTATTTTGATTATGTAGTAGTTGTATGTTGTAGTAGTATGTTGTATGCGGAATGCTGTAAAACCCTATTTCTTTTTTATGTAAAATATTGAAGGCATTCAGAACATGGGAATTAGTAGTGAACTTTTATGGATATTAAAAATGCTTGTCATGCATATATGTTTTTAAAAACAAAAAAAGGAGTTTTAAACATATTCCAAAAATTTTAAAAAAAAATTTTTATCATCGACATTTTGCAAGCAAAGTCCCAAAGGGAAACCCAACCCAAAAACCCCAAAGTTTTCCACAAGGAAATGTGTCAGTTGGCGATGGTAAAATACTGCCGAAAGCCAGGAGCATATACACAGTAAAGTGGTTCATCTGTGAAACTGTTTCCAAAGTCCAACCCCTCGTCACGTGTGGGAAACGGAAACGGGTCAAGCGGAAAAACGGGGGCTCGGTGAAGCTGTGAGGGCCTAGAAAAGCCACATGGATTTTAACAACCTAAGAAACGAAAAGAGACAAAAAGGGACGGATACCAACGGAAAAGACCTCGCAAGGGAAAACAGCATCGAGATTGGAACAGGACTACTTTGGAACATGGAACATCTGGGCCTAACAAACAAGGAACCAGAAATTTTTGTTTTCATGACCAAAAAAGATCCCCTCAGGGGCATTTCAACACTAGGAAAAAAGGGGAAAAGGGAAACGAAAGAAACCTTCAACTTTGTTCTATCTGGGGGGGGGGTCGGGAAAGCCAAGAGAAATGCAGGGGTGTGGGATTCATCCACACCCAGACATAGAAAAGAACTCAGAGTATAGAACAATATGAAAGAGTTTAAAAATCGGGTAAGAAAGTCCAACAAAATTGCTATTTTAATCCAAGTAATGCACCGGTAACGATTCTACTCGAAGGGAAAAAGACTCATTCATAAAGAGCTCTCCACCTCATCAACAGCACCCCTAAAAAAAGGGACCTGTAGTATGGGTGTTTCAAGGGGAAGTTGGTGAGAGAAAAAACCCGGGACAAAAATCTTGGCCCCCCACAGGACCACAGAACCCCCCTTGAATTACCCCAACACTTTTTAATAGTCAGGGGTCGCCCCCCCCCCCCCACCCCAAAATTTTAAACCCCTGGTAAAAATGGAACATCTCAACATTATCTCAAATCGATTTTATGCTTGCAAGATCTAGAACACGTTACGCCTCAAGACTCAAACCCACCCCCAAATCAACCCTTGACTCTGACCACAGGCCTGTCATTCTCCCTCCAGTCCCCAGAAAAAAAAAATAACAACTTCAGGAAAAACCACCTAAAAGATAAACCCCCTCAAACTGAAGAGAAAGAAGTGCAAGAAAAATCCCACATGCTATCAAGGTGAAACTTCCCCCATTGTACAAACCCCTCTCAACAGGGAGCAATTTGGGAAAACCTTTAAAGCCACCCTTTTTAAACCTTTAAGGGGAAGTTTGCGGGACAAAGAAATGTGGAGGTAATAACAGAAAGCTACACTTGGGGGAACCAAGAGGTGAAGGAAGCCATCAAAAAAAAAAGCAGCTATATAAAGCGGGGGTAAGACCAAGACAAAAGAGGGCTACGCAAGTACAAAAATCGCAAGAAGACATAGTAACGGTTGTAAAAGCCCCAAAAGAAAAATCTTGGCGACTATGGAGATGGGTTAAGCGAAATTTGCAAGAACCCCCCAAAGGAATTTTTCAAAAGTGTGAAGACGATAGAGAAAAGAGATAGCCTTTCAATCCAACAACATAGTGAATGATGAAAATGGAGAGGCACTGCAAAAAAGAAGGGGAAATTCTGAAACGAGGGGAAGACTTTTTTAAAGTTTTTTAAACCCATCGGGAGTAAAACTTCCAGCTCGCAGTTCTCACCCGCTACAAAGACCATTTAGAGCCCAAATTGAAGCTGAAACAAAAAAGCAATTAAAACCACCCCAAAAGGGCAAAGCGGCAGGTGATGACGGCATAACAACTGAACCCACCTTGCATGCAGAAACGGGAGTTAAGGGGGCCACCATCATCTCCAAAAGCAGGGGAAAGAGGGAAATCCCAAGGGACTGAAAAAATGCAATAGGGGTCCCATTGGAAAAAGAAGGGCAGCAAGAGAGACGCAGCCCTATAGAGGCTTTCATTTTCTGAGCCTTGTGGGAAAAGTAGCAAGTTTCGAACAGCGCAAAAGAAAAAGCGAACCCCCTACTGAGCAATGCCCAGTTTTGGCTTTCGGAAAGGAAGGGGGTGCACAATGCCATTTTCGCACCCCGACGCTGTGGAAGAGCCTCGAATACAACCAAAGCCCTGCATACAGTTTTCCTTGATCAAAAAAAAGCTTTCGACCGAGTCAACAGAGACAAGCTCTGGAAGATCCGGAGCATACGACCGTGGGGGGGCATTTGCTTGAAACATCAAGCAATCTATGCCAAACAGTAGAGTGCAGTCCGAACAGCCAGTGGAACATCTGACTGTTCCCGGTTACATCAGGGGTCGGCAAGGCTGCGTACTCCCCCCCCCCTTCTTTTGTGATTACATGGACCGATTACAAAGGAAGCCAAACCCAGACCCTGGGCCCTAAAAGAACATTTTTTGTGAGACCATCCCTGAGAATCAGAACAAAACACTCTTCAAGAAAACACAACCAACCACACAAGCTGCGAAGGTAACATGAAAATTATATCCCAAACAAAATTATTCTGTCAGCAGAAAAAACCAGGAAAGCTGGGCATCAAATCAAAGGCACCCCGCGAAAAAAGACCAAAAAATTTAAAAACCCTTGCCCTCTTTACTGAAGATGGAAAATTGGAAGAGAGATAGAAACAAAATGCCAGAAAAGCGAACGCAGTCATTCCAAATCGCCCCCTTCTAAAACATCCCCCGCTCCCAATGACACCAAGGGAAAATCATCAACGCCATCTCGTTCCAACACTCACTACCGTGTCAGAAAGGGGGGCCCCAACAAAAGCCAGAGAGAAAACTGGTCCATGGAAATGCGCGCCTGAAAAAGCGTCAACAAGACCAGACGCGAAAGATCAAGATGAGGGGATCAGAGAATGGTTGGACTAACCCAATTCTCCACCCTATCGAACAAAAAAGGATCAGGTGGTTTGGTCACCCACTAAAGCCGCCCCAAAAAC
Source organism: Rapana venosa (assembly GCA_028751875.1). Lineage (NCBI taxonomy): Eukaryota > Metazoa > Mollusca > Gastropoda > Neogastropoda > Muricidae > Rapana > Rapana venosa. The sequence continues at coordinate 3,634 of JAQIHA010000617.1, read as the reverse complement.
CAGCCCCACGGGGATACCCATCAATACAAAGGCGGAAAACAGAGGTAGACCAAAGGGGCGATGGAGCGACTCCGTGGGTGACACCCTGCGAGCCCAGACCTGTCACTACATCAAGCCTCCCCCAGCTGCAACAGACGTTGTGTCCCCCCCACGCCCAAAGGGAAAAGCGGGAGATGAAAGAAAAAAGAAGATGCTGTGAAACTGTAATGCTACAATTTTTGAATTCTTTCCCCCAGACAAGGTCTTTGCCCACAACCTCCGCTCCATCTCAGGCAGGAGAAAATCTTGGGGAAACCTGAACTGGCCGAGACACTGCAATACACGGTACATTGTACCCGGGGGACTAGAGTTTACAGATTCCCCGGTGTGATCAGGTTTTTTTTTTCTTATTGTTTTTTGGTGTTGTTTGGGTTTTTGTTGCTTTTTTTGTTGTTTTTGTTTGTTTTTTGCTGTTTTATGTTGTTTTTTTGTTTTTTTGTTTTTTGTTGTTGTTTTTGTGGTTGTTGTTTGTTTGTTTGTTGTATTGTTTTTGTTTTGTTGTTTATGTTTTGTTTTTTGCTGTTGTTTTTTTTGTTTGTTTTTTGTTGCTGTGTTTGTTGTTTTTTTTGTTTATGTTATGTTTTTTGTGGTTTCTGTTTGTTTGTTGGGGTTGTTTTTGTGTTTGTTTTTTGTTTTTTTTTTTTTGTTTGTTCTGTTTGTTTGGGTTTTTTTTTTTTTTGTTTGTTTGTTGTTTGTTGCTGTTTTTGGTTTGTTGTTTTTTTGTTTTTTTTGTTTCTGTTCTTGGTGTTGTTTTTTTGTGTTATTGTTTGTTTTTGTTTGTTGCGGTTCTTGGTGTTTGTTTGTTGTTATTTTTTGTTGTTTTTTGTTGCTGTTCTTGGGGTTTTTGTTTGTTGTTATGTTTTTTTTTTTTGTTCTGTTTTGGTGTTGTTGTTTGTTGTTGTTTGTTGCTGTTCTTTGGGGTTGTTGTTTGTTGTTGTTGTTTGTTGTTTTTTTTTGTGTTCTTGGGTTGTTTGGTTTTCCCCAGCTTAACACCCTGGGGGGGCACTCGAACATGCACTCTGTCTCACTCCCCCCCCTAGGGAAAACTGTAGATTTAAATGGCGCTGGGGTGAGAATTTTTATGTATGACTGTATTTAAATACCCCGCCATTATAGGAGCCACATCCCACTTTACAAATTATTTTTTTCCTTTAAAAGGGGAGGGTTTGATGGTGAACAGAGAGCATGATTCTGAGTACCAAGGGAATGCAAAGCTTGGGAAAAGCCCAATGATAAAACGCGTGTGCATGCATACGTTTGCATTACCTAAATTATACTTTTTTTTGCATAGATCCAAATATATATATATTTTTCCTTTGAATAAAACCCGAAAAAGGGACGACATGGCCACTCCACATTTCAGAACACAAACCCGAGTGTTCACCAGGAAATCGCCCCTTGGGGAGCGTGATGTTTATACATGTTATATACTGGGTATTGGGAACCGGGGGGAGCGGAATGTTTCTGGGGGACAGGGAAATGTAGTCCCCTTCGGTCTGTCGCCCCAAAGACGATGTGATTTTCTGAAAACCCCTTTCCTCTTCGCGGGTGTCACGCGGTTTTTGGTTTTATTTACCTCACAACAAAAAAAACAACAAAACGTAAATTAACAAATATTCCGTGCCAAAGTGAAAAACCCCCTTTGCTGAGGGGGTTTTTTTTGGTATATTGTCCCTGTTCCCCTGCCCCTTAGACGGTAGGGGCTCCACGCAATGCCACTGGGTTTGCCATCTCTCTGCCGATTCTCGGTATCCCGTATGAAGCCCTCCCCCAACCACGCTCAGTGATGTTGGCAATGTAGGGTGTTGGTGGGTTTCTTGTTTCTATTCTGCCCCACCCCTTACCTTGGAATTGTTTTCACATAGTTTTTTGTTATGATTCTGTTAGCTTTACAAACATATCTGAATCTGCGCTTATAAATTTCAGCTAACATGTTTAAAAGATGAACAAGGCAAATTCCCCGTGGTATTTCAGTTCTCATGATGCCAGGTGGGAAAAATAAGGCAGACAGACAGACAGACAGAGTGCATATTTGGGGGACCTACCTCGGGTGTTCAGCTCAGGAACGTGATAAAAAAGAATAAGGCGTAATGCTATGGGGCCCCGCATAAAGACAATACCGGTAACAAAGGCGAGGGATAGAGCACTCGCTTTCCCCCCCGCCAAAGGTTAAGACATCGAGCGTGGTTTCCACTTGGTTTGGGGACAGTTTTCGCCCCTTTAATCATATAGTCCCCCATTCACCCCCTAAAACGGGACCCGCCCTCTTAGGGTAGGAAGGTAAGCAGGAGGGAGAGGAGATGGGCTGCCCTCAATATGCTGGCCCCCGAGGAAAATGAGGTCTGTGACGCCCCCGCTCCCCCACGACCCCAAAGGTTTTGGGAACCTTTACCTTTGTAATGCCTTCCCCTTTTCTAAAAGGGGGATACCCATTTAAGTGGGGGAACGGGGGAACTGTACTGAAGCCCAGGCGCGTCTCCGAATTGATGGGAAAAAGGGCAAAACATTGTATTTATTGTATCAGTATTTATTGTTTGATGACCCACTTTTATCACGGGAGATTCTCTGCATAAAAAACCGGTGCTCTTCCGGGAAGAGGGACGTCGCACAAAGCAGCGCCACCCTTTATCTTTTTTTTCCATCTGTTGGGGGGTGTGTCTTTTTCCCATCAGAGAGTGGAAGTTTCGACAGAAATTTTCGGGACAAAACCCTTTTTTTTTGCCATGGGTTTGTTATTGTGTGAAAGCGTGTTGCACGGTTTCCTCGGTTTGTCGTCTCATCCGAAAAACTAGATCTAACCCCCCACTCAGGTTAGTGGTTGGGGCTAAGGGGGGAGGTGGGGGAGTTTCAACACAAACAAGGATCGAACCACCCCCCTTTGAAACCCCAACTTTTGGCTTTCTTTCCCAGGGATGCGTTACCCCTAACCACCGAAAACCCGGGATGTGATCAGGGATAACATAGTGCCCACCGAAAGCGGTTTTTCAGGTCGTAAATCTGTTTTAAAAGTTGAATGGAATCATTTAAAAGTGACAAAAGCACGGAGCATTTCGCTCAGCTATATCCCTGTTGCGCTTTCGGTTAATCGAGACGTCATTGATACCCTTTCTGTTTAGCTGTGGAGCGTTTCTCAGGAACGCCCTGGGTCAGCCACGAGTGCACTCTCCTCTCCATCACCCCTCCCCCTCCCCCCCCCCCTTTTGTGGGAGGCCAGGGGCCCGTCATAAAACACATCACCACCTTTTGGACATTTTGTGCTAGGGTTTTTTCCCCTTTTCTGTCCCTCTTTTGTTTTAAGCCTTCAGGCAAAAAGTAGACAAAAAGGAAATAATAGGGAAAGTAACCCCCAAGGCGAAACGAAGGAAAGGGGTAAAAAGAGGGGAATTCTAACAGAATTTTAGAAATTGGGAATGCTATTTTTTTTGACAGCGCCCCCCCCCCCCCCACCCACCCGGGTAAACCACGGAGGTGGGGAGGGGGGAAGCGTTAAACGCGAAGGAGCCGGAGCAAAGGGCCGCTCCCTTTTTTTTTTTTCCCAAAAAAAAACCAAAAAAGGGGGGGGGGGGGGGTGGGGGGAAAAAGGGGGGGCGGGGGC
>JAQIHA010000616.1:0-13618 GCA_028751875.1 Rapana venosa | reverse complement strand
AGGGTGTACTGACCCGCTAGCGATGGCAGTAAAAAGGCCCTCTACTCATAGAACGGTCGGCAATCAGTGTTATCGTTAAGGATCATAAAAAAGGAACATTAAAGTAATATCAGGAGTAAGCTGTACAACTAAACATGATTTTTTTAAAGATATTTTATAAAAGTAGCCAGCACGTAGAAATTTCGGGTGAGACGATATAAACCGATATCCCATTTGTTTCAAGCATGTGGCGCACGTAAAAGAACCCACGGGAACAAGAGAGTTAGTTGTCCCTGGGGAAAATGATACAGAAACAGTCTCTCTAGCTCTGAGAAGAAGAAAAAATATACTCCTACAAAAAGGATATTTTTTTTAAAAGTTAATGGGTGGCGTTGTTCTTGTGGCGACGCGCTCTCCCCAGAGAGAGCAGCCCGAATTTCATTCAGAGAATTCTGTACTACACTACACTACGCTACACTGCACTACGCTGCACTGCACTACACTGCACTGCACTGCACTTCACTACACTGCACTACATTACACTACACTGCGCTACACTGCACTACACTACACTGCACTACACTGCACTACACTACACTATACTACACTGCACTACACTACACTACACTGCGCTACATTACACTACACTACGCTACACTGCACTACACTACACTGCGCTACACTACACTACACTGCACTGCACTACACTGCAGTACACTACACTGCACTACACTACACTACAATACAATACAAAACACTGCAATACAGTAAAGTACAATACAATTGTAATACGATACGAAACAATGCGATACGACACAATTCAGTACAGTACAATACAATACAATGCAATACAGTACAGTATAATGCAATGCAGTATTTACACTACACTACACTATACTACACTACACTACACTACACTACACTACACTACACTACACTAACTACTCTACACTACTCTACTCTACAACACAACAACAACAACACAATCACACTACAACTACACTACAACCACAAACACAACACAAACAAAATACGTTGTAGACACAAATTACTTTCTTTGTTTTAAAAATCTTCTCTCTCTTCCCCCCTCTCCCACCGCCTCCTCCCTGCCTTTATTTTTTTGGACACCCACCACAAACAAGCTCGCCAGGGATTCGGGACTGGGCAGGAGCCAGTCCCGCAACTCCTCCACGGGCAGTGGTTCCTGGGTCATCCACCACAGGAGGCAGCCTCTGGAGCACCTTCCGCCGGGCAGCGCCACTTCGGCACCCACAAAAGGACCTGATGGGCAGAAACCTACATCCAGCCCTTGAAGAACACTCCCTCATCCGAGAGATTGCGCGCCTCAGGTGGGTGGGTGGAGATAGGGGTTTAGGTGGTGGTGGTTGGGTGGTGGTGGTGGGTGGTTGGTGGTGGTTGGTGGTGGTGGTGGTTGGTGGTGGTTGGGTTGGTGGTGGTTGGAGGTTGTGGTGGTTGGTGTGGTTGTTGGTGGTGGTTGGTGGTTGGTTGGTGGATGGTGGTGGTGGTTGGTGGTTGGTGGTTGGTGGTGGTTGGTGGTTGGGTGGTTGGTAGGTGGTGGTGGGTTGTGTGGTTGGTGGTTTGCTGGTGGTTGGTGGTTGGTGGTGGTAGGTGGTTGGTGGTTTTGTTTTTGGAGTGGGTGACGGTGCGTTGGTGGGTGGGGTAGAGGGGTGGGTGGAGGGGGTAGACAGTTTTTTTTTTTATTCTTTTATAATCTGATGATTTATTTATTTATTTATTCTTTTATATCTACGGATAACGAATAAGCAATCGTTGCTTTTTTTTTACATTCTCAGTCCCCGTGTGTATGCTGGTTCTTTGTCAATTTTGTCATCTGTTCCCACCGGCTCACAATGGCCTACCCTTTCGAGAAAGCGGGAAACAGGATTTAACGTGTGCGCAAGATGATTCCGCTGGTGCGTTCGCACACGGGGTGGGCCTCGGTTTATAGCTCATCCGAGAAGGACTTATTACGAGGATAATGGAAAAATAAGCAATCCTAGTGTGGGAGGTTTTTTTGAAATATCCTGTCCCCGTGTGTATGCAGTTTTTGTAAAATGTGCCATGTTTTTTTTCAGTTCGCTTGACGGTAGCTAGTGCATCTTCGCTCACATGACAGACAATATAGCTGCTGCTGAGACACACAAGGGGATGGTAAAGGGGAGATGAGTGGAAGAGGTATGGTGGTTAGGAGTTAGGGGTGGAAGGGCTAGGGGGGGGGGTAGGGGTGTGAAAGAGTAGGGGGTAAGGGTAGTGTGGTGGGGTGGAAGGGGTAATCTATTATGTGTGTGGATGGCTGTTTGATGAGTGGTGTTGCTTGTAGATTATTGGGCAAAACATTACAACATACAACAACACTACCAACAACCACCACCACAACACAACAGCATCAACCACTAACAACATTACAACATCACTAACAACAACAACAACATAACCAACAACACTAACTAAACAACATTACAACACTACAACACTAACAACATACAACAACAACACTAACAACACTACAACAACAACACTAACAACACTAACAACATTACAACAACAAACGTGACCAAACAAACCAAAAAAACCCTTGCTTCAGGTGTCTCCGCTGCGAGGACCTGGCTCCTTTCCTGGGCATGACCCGCGTGGAAGACCTGGCCGTCTTCCTCTTCATCGGAGACCTTCAGTCCGCTCGCTGCATGCTGTCCTGCGACTTCCAGCAACCCAGCCAGAGTGTGCCCCGCCTTCTGGAGGGCACGGTCAGGGGCCCGACTGCACTTAATCTGCATCGGGAGTGAATGTGCTGCAACATGGAGCTGTCTATGACACCTTCTATGGTCAGTCGAGGGCCGGGACAGCCGCGTGGTTGATGCTGGTGGATGGTGAAGGTGGGGGGTTAGGTGGTGTAAGGTGGCTAGAAGGAGGTGCATTAGCGTAAGCGCTCGTCATCTGCTGATCGGGTTCGAATCGCTTTTTAAAGAGGGGATTTTTTGTTGGGGGTTTGTTTTGGGGGTTGTTTTTTTTGCACTCTGGAGTTTAAAAAAAAAACATCACTGCACGACTCCGTACCCGAGAGGTTTTTCAACGAGGTCCTGTGTGCGAATGCTTGCAAAAAACATCTTGCGCGCACGTTCAAAAACCCTGTTCTGCTTTTCGGAAGAGTAGGCCATTGTGTGCCGGTGGGAACGGTTGACAAAATTTGGCAAAACTGCATACACACGGGGATTGGATGTAAAAAAAGAAAAGCACTTGAGTGCTTATTCCATTATCCTCAAAGTAAAAGACAGAATAAAAGATCGGTGGTCTAGAAGTAACGCACCTGCCAAGAAAGCGAAAAGTCCGAGTTTTAAAGTATGTAGTGATTCGATCCCCGTTTGTGCCCGAAACTTTTCCTCTCTCCCATCCACTAGACCGTGAGTGGTGGTCTGGGTGCTAGTCTTTCGGATGAGTCGATAAACCGAGGACCCGTGTGCTACATATCATTATTCAGCGCACGTAAGAGAACTCCCGGCAACAAGAGCAAAATTCTGTAGAAAAAAGCCTCTCTTATAGGAAAACAAATACAGTTGCAGACTGGGAAAAAGAGTTTAAAGGATTTTTTAGACCTTTAAGGATTAGAGACCATAAAGGTTTGGGACCATATAGGATTTTTATAACTTGACGGGTTTTTAGACCTTAAAGAATTTTCAGACCTTGACGGAATTTTAGACCTTCAAAGGATTTTAACCTCATAAGCTTTTAGACCTTCAAGGATTTTTACACCTTAAAAGGATGTTTAGACCTTATAGGATTTTTTTACCTTATAAGATTTTAGACCATATTTGGTTTTGACCTTCTAGGTTTTGTTACCTTTAAAGGATTTTTATACCTTGACGGATTTGTAGACCTTAAAGGATTTTTAGACCTTCGAGGATCTTAGACATTCAAAGGATTTTAAACCTAAAGGATTTTAACCGTTTAAGCTTTTAGACGTTAAAGGATTATTAGACCTTTAAAAGAGTTTTAGACCTTTTAGACCTTAAAGGATCTTAGACCTTCAAAGGATTTTAAACCTAAAGGATTCTAACCTTATAAACTTTTAAACCTTAAAGGATTATTAGACCTTTAAAAAAATTTTAGACCGAAAAGGATTTTTAGACGTAAATAATAATAAACATTTTAAAAAGATGACTAGGTCTCTCTCAAGAGCTCAGTCAGTCCTCCTCCTCCTCCTGCTCCTCCTCCTCCTCCTCCGCTTCCTCCCTCCTCCTCCTCCTCCTCCTCCTGCTTCCTGCTATCCTCCTCACTTCCTCTTCCTCCTCCTCCTCCTCCTGCTCCTCCCTCCTCCTCCTCCTCCTCATGCTCCTCCTCATCCTCCTTCCTCTCTGTCCTCTACTGCCCTTTTTTTCCTCCTGCTCCTCATCCTACTCCTGCTCCTCCCTCCTGCTCCTTCTCCGCCTCTTTCCTCCCTCCCTCTCTCATCATTCAATCCTACCCCTCTCCTCCTCTTCTCCTCCTCTTCCTCCTCATTGCTCCTCCTCCTCTCCCTCCGTGCTCTCCTGCTCTCTCATCCTGCTCCTCTCCCTCCTCCTTCCTCTCCTTCCTCCTCGTCCTCCTCCTCCTCCTTCATCCTCCTCTACCTCCCTCGTGCTCCTCCTCCTCCTCCTTACGTCCTCGTGCTCCTCCTCGTTGTTTCTCTGTGCTCCTCCTTCTGCTCTCTCCTCGTGTTGTCGCTCCTCCTCCTCCTACTCGTGCTCCTCCTCCTCGTGCTCACGCTGGCCCCTGTTGCTCACAGGTGAACTCGGACGGGGAGGTCCGCTTGTGCGGATCCTGCCTCCCGCGCCGTGCCCGCCTGCCTCCCGACGCCAACCACATCTGTGCCGACCCCTTCGTCTGCCTGTCCCCGGAGGTGCTCCGCGACGAGCTGTACATCGCCGAGGACGACGTGTACAGCTTCGGGCTGCTGGTGTGGGAGACGTGCCTGGAGGACAAGCCTTACCGCCTGTACCGCCACACACTCAGCCTGCAAGAGTTCCGCGCCCAGGTCCACCCTTCCTCCATGCTGGGTATGGACGCCTGCCACGACGCGTACGAGAAACTTGGGCCGCCGCCCATATTGCGGGGGTGTCTCCTTCCGGGCGCAGGCTTGCGCATCAAGACTGGAGGAGCTGAAGGGACCGCGTGCAGAAACTGAGGTCGATCCCGCTCGTCTCGGCTTCTGTCCAGCCGCACATCGCGACAGCGACGTTCTCAAAACCGACCCATGAGGCGGAATTCTAGTGGCAGAGAATCAGCAACATGTGCCTTTTTTTCATCTCACGTTGACTTCTTTTGAGACTGCTTTGCACTGAAGTGACTACTGTTTTGTTTTTTGAGGTTTTTTTAATTTTGTTACAGTCCTGTTACTTTTTTGTTTTCTTCTTTCTGTGTGTGTGTCTGTGTTCTGTGTGTGAGTCTCTGTGTTTGTATCTGTTCTGTCTCTGTCCTTACTGTCTCTCTCTATCTCTCTCTCTCTCTCTCTCTCTCTCTTCTCTTCTCTCTCTCTCTCTCTCTCTAGGCACGACTTTTGGTTTTTGCGTTTGGTCACTGGCTCCCATAACCGGTTTTGTGTGTGTGTGTGGTGTGAACTTAGATGTGGCAGCGTGCCAGCAAACTACCAGGAGTTCTGAGTGACTCCAGTGTGTGTGTGTGTGTCAAAGTCAAAGTCAAAGTCAAACTTTTATTTTCAGATGGTACATTGAATAAGCAGTGCATTTGCTTTTTTTCATCAAGCCATCTATCTAAAGAAAGAAAAAAAAAGCGAGAAAAAAAAAGGCGAGAAAAAAAGTAATTGTTTATGCAGACATGAATAAAAAAAAACCTAATCTATGGTAAGCTATACAAATAAACAAAAAAACAATAACTATGCATATGTGGAATTAAAAAAAACATAAAAACCCAGAAAAATATGAGGACATACAATTCAAATAATTCAAAAATCTTGAAAAAAAAATCGCCGTCATAAAACACAAACAAACATGCAACAATAAAAAACCAAAACCAAAACTAAAACAAAGAAGACCAAAACAGAATAAAAAATATAAAAAAACCCACACCAATGCTTCCCTCCGCCCCCTCTCAAAAACACATGTACAACACAAACCTTCAACCATACAAACAACTGAATAAAAACAAACAACAAAAGGATGAATCAACAAGGACATACACAACAAGGAAATAAAACAATCAAACAAACACAAATATACATACACAACAACAACAGCGACTAAAATTTTTTTTTATAAAAAAAACTAAAATCGGACAAGAATAACAGCCAAGTCAAAATGAAGAACAATATAGAAATAACAAAAGACGAGAAAAAGAGTCCAAAAAATATCCCCTCCCCATCCCCAAAAAAACCACCCTAAACCCCCAAAACAAACAAAAGGCAAAATAAACCAGAATCCCAACCCCCACCATAACAACACATAACAACAACACAAACAACCAAAATTAATGGATATAACATGAAGGAAAACTGATGTATCATTTAAACACTTTAAATACACATAACATACAATTCCTCTCCCATATCTCCCTTTACCACATAATATCTCATATATAACGAATAACAAGAATAACCTAACAGCTATTGGATTCAGAGCAAAGATGTATACAAAGACATCCTTTTCCTCCTTTCCGGGTCATATACACACATGTATATGTGCTTTTTGGTTTGAGGCAGAGCAACGTTAATCCTTCGATCCAAAAGAATAAATTCTAAGGCATGTAAATCCAACCCAGCAGTACTAACGTCACAATAACAATTTAGCCTCATTCTTGTACAATAAACCAGAAACTAAACTGTGACAAATCTATAATAGGGGGATTTCCCACCCAGCATATTTTGTGTAATACAAAAGAACATATAAAAAGGCCAAACAGCTAGGGTAAGTAAAAAAAACCAAAACCGAACAATTACACATCACACACGCAACCACACACTTGTACACACACACTTGTACACACACACACACACACACACACACACACACACACTCACACACACACATCAGAATCAAAGCTTGATGGGGTTGTATCATATCAACCATATATAGTTCATGTTACAACATGTACTCTATATGAATATGACAACTTGGGGTCATTTCTGATTTTAATGACAAGAATACAACGTCAGTGACACTTAAATACTCTCTTAAGTTACAAGTCGTGTTCTGGTACTTTTATTCATGAAATATCTTTTTAGATGTGTTTTTACTGATTTTTGCTTTTAATACATTTCAAAATTTTTTGGGGGAGTTTATTCCATAGGTCACTGCCTGAATACAAGAGGCTCGATTTATAGAGGTTTTTCGGGTCTTGGATAGGTTAGCAAATGGTTGTGTCTATGTTGGTTAATTTGAAAGGCTTTTGGTATCTTGGGTGGTGCATTTTGATTAAAACTTTTTGCATATAACACAGCTTTATTGAATGAAAGTGGTTTCGAATGTCAGGGACATTTCTTTGCTTATAAACTCCTCATATTGTCAGGTGTGCTTCTTTTTTACAATACAGTTTTACTGCTTCTTTTATATAAGGCGATGATTGAATTTCATGTTCGGTACACTGCAGGGATCCCATATAGTTGACGCATAGTCATGAATGGTAGGAAGGTGACCGCAAAAAATTAGTTTTCGAGAATGATTAATTAGAAACAAGTGTTTTATTTTGGATAATTGAAGTAGCTGTGAGCTAGGCGTTTACCTGAGTGACTTATGTGATCACGTCGCAAGTCTATTTTTTGTCAATGGTAACACTAATATTTTATGTGAGGTCAACTTCTTCAACTATTCCGTTATTCCAACACAGAGGTTGAAACCTATCATTCATTTTTTTGACTTTTATGTCTTTGCTGATACGTACATACATTTTGTTTTTTGTTATGCATTTAAGGACATGTGGTTTAATGAGTCCAAATAATAAACTGTCAATACTGTATTGAAGTTTGCTAGTTATCTGCTGGAGTCTGAATCACTATCAAAGAGAGTGTTCGTCAGCAAACATTTCACAGTTACTATTTAATTTAAAAAAGGTAAATCATTACTAGACGAAAACAAGAGTGGTCCAATACTGTGCTTGTGGTACCCCATGTCTATATGGGAAGTAGTTCTGATGCTTGGTTATTACAGATACAAGCTGCTGCCTATTGGACAGAAATATTTTCTTAGTAGTGGATAACTTCAGGCTGGCGTTTGTACAATTTATTTTACGCAATAACAAAAGAGTGGTTGATCACATCAAATGCTTTTCAAAGTGGGCAACAAAAAGGGAGGCCAGTAATCTTATTGTCATTTATATTGGGTAAGGAGACTAATCAGTGAGCTGATGTTTAGAGCAGTGTGACAGGAATAGTTTTTACGAAACCCTGATTGTCTCGTGCAATAGATTGTTTTTCATAAAGTAAGAATTTTGGATGTTTGTATGTGTTTTTCAATGGGTTTAGATAGTACAGAGTGAATTGAAATTGGCCTGTAATTGAAGGAGAAGAGCAGTCATCTGATTTTTGGACAGGTATAACTTTTGCCTTTTTTAAACTTGAGTGGAAACATCTTTTCTCAATACACAAGTTGTATAGATAAGTTAGTGTTTCAACAATAAAACGGACTAGCGAGTTTTATAATCGAGATCTACTTGTACTAGATCACGTTGTTCTAGGACAATTCGTTTTGCATTTTTATGATTTATAAATACATCAAAGGTTGTCATTGGTGGAGATTAAATGGATAGTAATGTGTTTTGTAGTTATTATATTGTTTGTTGGTATGTAGGTTCATTTTCGTCTTCTTGACTTTCACATGTGATAATTTATTTGCTACATTGAATAATGGCTGTTTATTTCATCAGTTGATTATGTCTTTAATGAACTGTTGCTTTTTGAAACATTGTTTTTACATAATGTATTGATGGCTTTCCAAATCTGGCGTGAGTACTAGTGGTTCATTACAACTTGTTGAATAGTAATTTAGCTTTTGATTGCGTTTAATGAATTACTTTATTCCTTTGTTGTCCTGAATTGTTCATGTGTACATGGGTTTTTAATGGTGGTTTCTTAAGTTTTCTCAGTATTCTATGTCTTTTGTTTATACATGGAGGTTTGGTTTTTTCTTTAACTCTTTTTTTTATAAATGGAGCTATGTTTGTCATTACACTGAGATAAATATGTTAACCCAAAATTCAGCAGCTTCATCGGGGTCTCTGATTTGGTATTACCTGTGTAATGGTTGAGTCATCAGGTTCGAAAGAAAATTATCCTCACAGAGTGTTTGTATCGTCGATAATTTATTGTTTTATGCCCAACTTTTAGGAATTTTTATGCGACGCTTAAACCAAGTACAGCGGACCGGATTATCATGCAGGAATGTGTGTGGTGTGTGTGTGTGTGTACGGTGTTTGCTGTCTAAAGTTTCTTTGAGTAGGGTCTTTTCTTTGTATGTTTCTTTTGTTGTTTTTTTGTTATACTTTTATTCTGGTTTTGCAGTCCAAATAACAGTCACCATCAATAGTAAACACCTTTTTCTGGTCTGGAGGTGGAAGGGGGGGGGGGGGAGACGTATTTTGTGCTTTTACTTTTCTGTGAAACTGTCTTAACCCAACCAGTTCAGAAAAGACAAGACAGGCATGACTCAGGCCAAACGCTTTGCCAGTTGTTGTTGGTTTTTGTTGACGTAAGCTTTTCTCCTCTCTTCTGTCTACCTTCCCTTACCGTGTGAGGTACGCAGTGCCTGGGTTTCCTCTGTGCTGGTCATTTTGCAGGAGGTCTGCCTCTGCTGGCCTCAGCCGACACGTTCCCACTCCACAGCAGCTCATTTCATCGTTACAGGTTGCATTGCTGGAGATGGGCGTAGTGTTTCTGTAACCCACCGCACGCTTGACACGAAGCTGTGGCAATCTTTTAACAAAGGGATTAAAGCATCGTACAACCCAGGCATGGTCTGCACTGCCTGGGAGATCGTTCCACACGCCCACACCGCAAAAGTTGTGGTTTTGTTAAATTTCATGTACCCCTTGGGGGGGGGGGGGGGTTTGAAAGAAAATATTGAATCTTGTTTTTAAAAAATTCCCAGCCATTAGCTGTAAATGGGTACTTACCTGTCCCTCTTTAGGGTCGTCGGGGAAGGTAAATCCGCGAGGGAGAGGAGATGGGCGCAACCGCCCTCAATATGCTGGCCCCTAGAGAAGTTGAGGTCTCTGACGCCTCGCTCCCCTACGACCTTACAGGTTTTGGGGACCAGCTTACTCTTTTACCTTATACTCAAAAGATAAAACCCGGGGGTCCCCAGATTAGAACCTATGACTTCATGGACCTATATTAAACATTGTTATGCTGGGAAATGTACGGTAAAGTTTGCCTTCATCTTTGATAAGCTCTACATAATTATATTCTCTATCTAATGGAGAGGGAAAACATCCTTGACTGTCGGACTATGGCTGCTTGAACGATGAGGTACTTGGCGATATTGGGTGGAATGGGGAATGCCAGGCCGGGTCTCCTACGCTTGGGGCTCTGCAGGCGGTCTGCCCGCTGGCCTCAGCTGACACATTCCGACCTCAGGGCAGGTCATGAAAAAGTTCATGGTAAAACTTACTTACTTACTTAATCCTCTTCATCCCATGTGCCGGGACACAAGGCGCCAACAAAATCCCTCCAGCCTTTTCTGTCTTGGGCAAGCCAGCTCAATTCATTCCAGGTCTTGCCCGCCTCTCTCATCTCCTCCTCTACTGTCCTCCCAAGTGCCAAGTGGTCATGGTAAAACAATGCAGATTAATGTGCTCGAGAAAAAGTAAGGTAATGAGCTGAGTAGGCAGAAAATAAGTCAGGATAGATAGATAGATAGATAGATAGATAGATAGATAGATGATATGTTAGATAGAGTGATAAATAGATAGATAGAAGACAGACAGACAGACAATAGATGGATACGATAGAGGGGCGGGGTGGGTGGAAAAGGCAGAAAAGAAGAAAGAAACGAAGAGAGTGATAAGAGAAAAGGAGAGACATTTCTTAGCCGCAGCAGAATGTAATGAAGTGGAAATATTCCTATCCACACTGACAGGAGCCTCCGACATCCCCACTGTGGGCAGTGACTGTGTTGAGGCACGTACTTCGAATCCAGCCATCAAATACGCAAATTTCTACCTTGTGTTGCTCACGATCTCACAGCGATTCACTAGGTGTTCATAAGGGAATCTGGGATGGATGGGAAGGGGAAAGGGCTGGGCGAGGTTCCCTATTCGTTTCTGTGTGACAGTCCTGTTCCGCATAGAGGACTACTGTACTATATAGTTAGTTGCTTAGTGGTTGTGAGGTTTCTTTCTGTTTCTTAGAGTCGGTGTACGGTTTTTTTTCTCTATGATTTGTGGGTGGTTATGGTTGGCAGTGCACTCCCCTGAGAGGCATATTCTGAGTGACAACGCCCCCCCCACCCACCCACCCACCCACCCCTCCCGCTCCAGAAGTTAAACTGGAGAACGCCCAACATCAACAGCAATACCAATGTTTCTGCAGGAATGTCTGATGGGGTATGATGAAACAGTCGTGTAACAGACATAATTATCAAACAGCAAATTTGTTTGGGTTTTTTTTTTATTATCGTTCATCGGTTAGAGGAGCTCCGAGGTTTACCAATGATGAGATTTTTGCGTATGCGACCCATTTCCACGCTCCCGACCCCAACCCCCACCCCCACCCCTCCACATACCATTAAGATAGATGCATTCCGACATCGTAGATAAAACTACAGGTTACGAAATCGGCTGTAATTTAAAAAAAAAAATTTTTT
Source organism: Rapana venosa (assembly GCA_028751875.1). Taxonomy (NCBI): domain Eukaryota; kingdom Metazoa; phylum Mollusca; class Gastropoda; order Neogastropoda; family Muricidae; genus Rapana; species Rapana venosa. The sequence goes on along the minus strand of JAQIHA010000616.1, from coordinate 1,835 downwards.
TAAATGCTGTGTATGATTTGAGTTACACTTCTGTAGTTTTGTTGGTACTGTATAGATTGAGTTGTTAATGTTGTGTATGTTGAGTTGTTAGTATTGTATATTATATTGAGTTTTGTTTAAAATATTGTAGTATTGACTTGTTAATGTTGTTATAATTATTATTATTATTGAGACAGTGCTTGAGAAACCCAGCGATTCATGTATCTATAGGGCTTACAGAAAGGCAACTTATCAATGAAGAGCTTCTTTTTCTTTTTTTTTGGGTGGGTTTGGGGGGTTTTGTTTTGTTTTGTTTGGGGGGGGGGGGAGAGGTTACATAAAGTCCTGTAGAGTGGATCTTGGTGTATTATTTTTATCCATAGAGGAAAGAGGATGTGCTGTATTTGCTGAAGATAATGCGTTGCCGTTTTTGTGTTTTTGTTGTGATTTTTTATGATTATTGATAATGATATTTTTTATGTTTCTGTGTTGAATGTTTGTGGGGGTGGGGGGGTATGGGGATGTTCCTCGGAAAATTGGTTCACCTTGATGTTCAGATTTGTTTATTATTATGATTATTATAAGATGAAGTTTCACGACAGTAATTAGTGTGGTGTGTGTGGTGTTGTGGTGTGTGTGTGTATGTGTGTGCAAGTGTTGTGTCTCTTAAAAACCCCAAAACCCCCCCCCCCCAAAAATTTTTTTCCCCCCCAAAAAAAACCTACCCCTTTTTAAAAAAAAAAAAAAATTTTTACCCTTTTTTTCCCCCCCTTTTTTTTTAAAAAAAAAAAAAAATTTTTTAAAATTTAAAAAAATTTTTTTTTTTTTTTACTTTTTTTTAAAAAATTTTTTTTAACCCTTTAAAAACCCCTTTTTCCCCCCCCCAAAAACCCCTTTTCTAAAACCTTTTTTTTTTTTTTTTTTTTTTTTAAAAAAACCCTAAAATTTAAATTTTTTTTTTAAACCCGAAAAAAATTTTCTTTTCAAAAACCCCCCTTTTTTTTTTTAAAAATTTTTAAAAAAAACCCCCCCCCCCTTTTTTTTTTTTAAAAAAAAAATTTTTTTTTTTTTTGGGGGTTTTTTTGTTATTTTTTTTTTTTAAAAACCCCCAAAAATTTATTTTTTTTTTTTTTTTTTAAAAATTTTTCCTTTTTTTTTTTTTTTTTTTTTTCCCCCCTTTTTTTTTTTTTTTTTTTTTAAAAGGGAACGTTTTTTGTTTTTTTTTTTTTTTTTTCTTTTTTTTTTTTTTTTTTTTTTGTTTTTTTTTTTTTTACATTTTTTTTTTTTCCCTTTAAAAATTTTAAAAATTTTAAAAAACCCCCCCCCTTTTTTTTTTTTGCCTTTTTTCCCTTTAAAACCCTTCAACCCCCCCCCCCCCAACCCCCCCCCCCCCCCCCCTTTTCCCCTTCTTTTCCCCCTTTCTTTTTCCCCCCCCCCCCCTTTTTCCCCCCTCTTTTAAATTTTTTTAAATTTTTTTATAAAATTTTTCACCAACAACCCCTTTTAAATTTTTTTTAAAAAAAAATTTTTTTAAAAAAACCCCCCCCCCCCTTTTCTTTTGGTTTTTCCCTTCCCCAAAAATTCCTTTTTTAAAGGGTTTTTTTTTTTTAAAAGGGTTATAAAACTTTTTTTTCTTTTTTAAAAACCCTTTGAAAAACCCTTTTTTGGGGTCTTTTTTTTTTTTTTTTTTTTTGGCGTTTTTTTTTTTTTTGGGGGGGGGGGGGGGGGGGGGGGGGGGGGGGGGGGGGGGGGGGGGGGGGGGGTTTTTTTTTTTTTTAAAAGGGGGGGGGGGGGGGGGGGGGGGTTTTTTTTTTTTTTTTTTTTTCCCCCCCCTTTTTTTTTTTTTTTTGGGGGGG
>JAQIHA010000615.1:0-13653 GCA_028751875.1 Rapana venosa | reverse complement strand
ATAGAGATCTTCATGAAGTGTCCGGTGAGTTGCGGGCCCTTAATAGAAATCTTCATGAAGATGTCCTGTATTTTGCGGGTTCATTATAGAGATCTTCATGAAAAAGGCCGGGTTTTTTGCGGGTCTATAAAGTTCTTCATAAAAATTCCTGGATGTTCGGGGTCTTCAAAATAAAATCTTCTGAAGATGCCCTGTATGTTGAAAAGGTTTTTTTGGAGATCTTAAATGAAAAAGGGTGATTTTGGGGTTGCCCTAAGAGTTTCTTCTTAAAATTTGTTCCGGGGGATTTTGCGGGTCTTTTAAAGATTTCATAAAGACCCCGTGATTTGCATCGGTTAAAAGGGGTTTTCATAAATGTCCTGTGATTTGCAGCTAAAGAGAATTTATGAAGTGCCCTTTAAATTTTCGGGTTTTCATAAGATTTTTTTCCAAAATTTTTTTAATTTTGAAAGGTCAAATTAAGAGATTTTCAAAAAGGTGCCCTTATTTTGCAGTCTTCTATAGAGATTTCATAAAAGAGGTCCTGGATGTTGCATGCCCTTTTAAAATAGAGATTTTTAAAAATTGCCCTTTTTATTTAAGCTTTTTAGGATCTTCATGAAATTTTCCTTTGATTTTGGGCGGCCAACCTTTAGAAAACCCTTTCATGAAGAATGTTTTATTTTTGAAAGGTCATTTTAAATTTATCTTTATAAAAAAAAAGTCCTTTAAATTTTTCCCACTTGTTCCTTTTTAAGAGATTTTTAAATGAAATGCCGGGGGTTTTTGCAGGGTCTTTCTATAGAATCTTAAATAAAAGATGTCCCCTGGATTTGCAGGTTTATAAGACTTCATAAAGGGTGCCCTTAGATTTTTGCAGGTTTTTAATAAAAGATCAACATAAGATGTCCTGTGTTTGTTGAAAGGTTGGGTCTATAGAGATCTTCATAAAAAGAGTCCTGGAGGTTGGGCTTTTCCTGTTATAAGATCTTTATGAAGATGCCCTTGGGGGGGGGGAAAGGCTTTTTAAAAAGGAAAATTTTCATGAAGATTCCGGGTGATTTTGCATTTTAAAATTTTGGAAAATCCCCCTAAAATCCCCCTTGTGATTGCAGTCTTTTAAGAGAGCTTCATGAAGTGTCCATGGATGTTCCCGTCTTTTTAAATAGAGATTTTCCCATGAAGCGCCCTTTGGATTTTGCAGTCTTTTTATAGAGATCTTCAGAAAGAGCCCTGTGATGTTGCTTTGGTCTTTTAAGAGATCTTCAGGGAAGAGGGTTCCTTTATTTTGGGCGGGTTTTAATAGAGATTTTCATAAAAGATGTCGTTGTATTTTCATGTTTTTAAAAATTTCTTTTTTAAGGGGAGTCCTTGAAGTTGAAAGGTTTTAATAGAATCTTCATGAAGTTTCCTTGTGTTTGGTTGGCATTTTTCTATAGAGATCTTCATGAAGATGTCCTGTGATGTTGCAGGTCAAATAAGACTTCCATGAAGAAGGTCCTGTGAGTTGAAAAGGTCCCTATTTTTTATAGAAAATTTTCGGAAGGGGAAAGAGTCCCTTTGATGATTTCAGTCGGTCTTTTAGAGATATTCAGAAGATTCCTGGGATTTTGCAGTCTTTTGAATTTTTCATGAAGATTTCCCTGTGATTTTGGGCAGGTATTCAATAGAGATTTTCTTTGAAGATGTCCGGAATTTTCCCAAGGTCTAAAAAGAGATTTTCCATAAAATGTTTTTTTGAGGGTTGCGGTCTGTCTATAGAATCTTCAGGGAAGATGTCCTGTGATGTTCATGTCTATAGGATTTTTCATAAAAGTGTCCCCTGGATGTAGCAAAGGGATCTTCAAATAAGGGAGGATTCTTAAAATGAAGATTTCTTTGTTGTATGTTGCTTTCCCCATAGAAAATCTTCATGAAAAATTTTCCCTTTTGATTTTGCAGGTCTTTCTAAAGAGTTTCTTTATGAAGTTTCCCTTGTGATGAAATGTTTTTCTAAGGACCCTTAAAATAAAAAGATTCCTTTAAGGTTGCGGTTTAAACTATAGAAAACTTCATAAAAATTTCCCTGTGATGTTGCAGTCTATTTAAAATTTTAATGAAGGTTTTTTTGATTTTTGGCTGTCTTAATAAGATTTTCCCATGAAAAAGTCCGGTAAATTTTTGCAGGGGTTCCTAAAAAAGGATCTTCATGAAGATGTCCTGTGATGTTCGGTTGCTATAGAGATCTTCATGAAGTGTCATTTGATGTTGCATATTTAAAAGACCCTTCTTTAAGATGTCCGTTTATTTGCGGGTTTCCTTCTATAGAATTTTTCCATAAAAGAGGGTCCTGTGTTTGGGGGCATGTTTTTAATAAGATTTTTATGAAGTGTTTTAAGATGTTGCGGGATGTCAATAAAGATTTTCAAAAATTTCCTGTAAATTTTTGCAGGGCAAATAGAATCTTCAAAAAAGATGCCCTTTGTGATGTTAAAAGGGTCTATAGAAATTTTCATGAAATGCCCGGGTAAATTTTGGGCATTTATAGAATCTTCATAAAAGTGTCCTGTATTTTTCAGGTCAAACCTATTAGGGATTTTCATGAAGATGCCTGTGTTTTTTGGCAGGTCTTCTAAAAGAGATTTTTCCATGAAAAACCCAAATGTTGCGGGTTTTTAATAGAGATCATCATAAAAGATGCCCTGTGATTTTGCATGTTTTTATAAAAACCTTTATAAAAGGGCCTTGATGGGGCTGTCTTAGAATTTTCATGAAGAGCCCTTGTGTTTGTTGCATGTCTATAGGATCTTCATAAGATTCCGGGTGATGTTGCGTCTTCTATAAGATTTTTCATGAAGATGTCCTGTGATGTTGCAGGTCTATCTAAAAGAATTTTCCATGAAATGTCCCTTTGATGTTGCGGGGCTGTCTATAAGAAATTTCATGGGAACCCCTTTGTAAATTTTTGGCACCCTATAGTTTAATTTTTTTGGGAAAACCTTGTTGCCCAAAAACTTTCATGGACCTTTTTGGGCTACAAAAATTCCAGAAAGGCGGGCCCGGTTTTTAAAACTCATTTTCCCTTGAGGGCCCACCAACCTTTTCCCAATTTTAGAAGAACCCGGGGAAAAAGAGACCAAAAAACGGGGCAAAAAGAGCCAGAAAGGAGAGGGGGAAGAGAGAGAAAAGTGCCCTGATGTTGCCAGGGAAGAGGACCAAGAAGTGCTAGATTTTGAAGCTATAAGTTCGGGAAAAGCCGGATTTTGCACTATCTAAAAGGACCCTTTCCAGAAAAGTTTTTTATTTGCTGGGAAAAGACATCAAAAACCATAAAACAATCACCAAAATTCCTTTGGGTTTGGGGGTTTTTTAAAAACCAAAAAAGAAGCGTGTTTTTCCCAACAAAATCTTAAATTTAGATTCCTGGATGGATTTATCACAATGGGGGTTCTTTGGATTGCGTGAGGATTCTAAAGATTCATGGAATTTTTTAGATTTTGGGTAATTCTATAAAACCAAAAATGCCTGGTTTTGGAAATCTGCGGAACCAAAAAAATTCCCATTTTTTAAATGTTTTAGGGCAAGAGAAAATGTCTTTTTATTTCATTGTTAAAGAATTTTCAGGAAAAGGTTCCCCCCCTTATTTGGGGTTCGAAAAGAAACTCGGGAAAGAGGCCTTATGGGGGAAAAAAATTTCTAAAAACCCAAAATGCCGTTTGGACCGTTTTTAAATTTTCGAAGATTCCTTTAGGCATGTCAAATTATTTTCAAAAATTCCAATTTTGGGCGGTTTCGAAAAAATTACAAAAATTCCCGGGGAAATGCGTTTTGGGGGACCAAATTTAAGCCCCTTGAGGCGGTTTCAAAACTCCAAAAGGGCCTGTATTTTCACAACAAAAAAACGGCGGGGTTTTTTTCTGGGTTTTTAATTTTTTTGAACCCTTGTGATGGCAAAGCAAAAGCTTATTTAAATTGTTTTAAAAAAGGGCCTTAAAGAAAGGGGGCCCAAAAATTTTCTTTCCATTTTCAGGAAAAGGAATGAGAGAAGGAAAAAAAATAATGCCCCGGGGGGGAAAAGAAAAGTAAAAGGGGAAAAAGGAGAAAAAAATGGGAAGGCACCTCTTCGTTTCAAAAACAATCCACCTTGCAAAAACGCGCCATGTCATCCCCCTTTCCACCCCATCCTTTTGCTTTTTTTTTTCCAAACAAGAAAGTTTTTTTAAAAAGGCCTTCAAGGCCGCGTTTTCCCCACGTTTTTTAGCATTTTTGCTAAACAAAACCCAAAGAAAAAAAATTTCCCCTTTTGGTGCCAGAAACATTCTTCTGAATACCAGGGTTACCTACCAGTTTTTCCCCTGAACCCCCTTGGCCGGTTTGTCATTGTTACCGAGGTTGTGTTTTGGTTGGGGGTTGTGTGGGTGGAAAAAGGGAATTTCCCTTCCAAAAATCAAAAATCTTAAAAAAATTTTGGGAACTCTTTATAGGTGAAAAGGGCTTCCCGGGTTTTAAAAACAGGAAAAAAAATGTGTTTTTTGGGGGGGAAACTTTTTAAAAAAACAGTTTTTTTTTTTACCAATTTCAAAAAAGGGTTCAAGTGGTGTTTATATTTTAAAACATTTGTGAAAAAAAGCCGGGCAAAGAAAACCCGTGAACTAAATTTGGGTCTCATTGGCGGCAAATTCCGCGCCCCCAAAAAACCCCACCCATTTTGGGGGAAAAATAGCACTTTTTTGAAAAAGGAGTTGGTGCGCCGCCAGTGTCCCACCCAAAAACCCCCAAACAAAAAAAACCTTTCTTTGGCCCATGAAGAAAAAAAGCAACACCACGGAGGGCCCCCGGGCCGGGCCCCTTTTTGAATTCCTTGGAGCTTTTTTACAGGGGGGGTTTTGGGGGGTTTTGGGGTTTGGGGTTAAAAAAAATTACCTTTTCTACCCCAATGTTTTTTAAAAGGAAAAAATTTTTGGGTAAAGGGGTTGGGTCCGTTTGTGCCAGGGTTGGGAAAAGAGGGGCCAAAGAAAAATAAAAGTCTTCGGGAAATTTTTTTTTAACAATTGGGGCTTCCCCGGGAATTTTAAAGGGCCAAAGCCGTTGGGGAAAAAAAACGGTCCCCAAAAATACAAAAGGAAAAAATTTTAAAAAAAAATTAATAAAATAAAATTGGCAAAAAAAAAAAACCAAACAAAAAAAAAATTCTAAAATTTCTTGTTAAAAAAAAATTAAAAATTATACCCCCCAAAAAATTTCCCCCAAAAACCCGTTTCCCCGTATGGGCCTGTGCAGGAAAACCCCCAACCAATAAAAGCGCCCAACTAAAAATCCCTACATAAAATTAAGCAAAAAAGGCTACCTGGGAAGTTTTAAGGCCCCCCAAAACCAACCCAAAGCCCCCCACACTTTAATCTGTGGAAAAGGGCAAACGGGGAATCCCAAGACAACTAGCTATAAACCCAAATTTCCCGCAAAAAACAGTTAAAAAGGGTCCAAGTTTTGGGGTCCGAGCCGAACGAAAAAGGGGGAAATAAAAAGTTCCCCGAATTGGGAAAATTTGGGAAGGGAACAAATTTTACGGGCCGAAACCCTTTAACCCCCGAAACCAATTAAAGAGGAGAAAACAAACAAGGGGAAAGGTGGCACATCCCCAAAAAAACCAAACCCCTTTGGGATTATTCCCTTGGGCCCAATTAAAATTTTTTAAACATCCGGCTTACCCCCCAAAAACCCCCGGGCCCAAAAATTTTCTCCTCGTTTTTGGCGGGAAAACCACACAACATTGATCCTAAAACAACAAGCTAAGTGCCCCAAAAAGGAACCAAAAGAAGGAAATTTTCCCCGGGTTTGGGGCCCCTAAAACATGGAAAAAAAATTTTGCGGGGACCAAACCGGAAATCCGTTGGAAATCCTTTAAAAGGCCTGAGAAATGGGGCCTTTTTTGGGCAGAAAAATTGAATTTTCCAAGAACCAAACAACAAACCCTCGAACGAAACCTTTTTCACCCCAAAAGCCCTTTAAAAGGAAGAACGCGGGGGAACCCTTAAAAGAAAGACACAAAACCCAAAGGATACCAACCAAATTCCTGGCCCCGACTAAACTTTTAAGAAAAAGCAAAAACAAACCAAAACAAAAGCCCCCGGCCGAAGGGAAATAAAACCAGCAAAGTAATCAAGGAAAAGATAACTAAAGGCCCGGGGAATTTTCAAAAAAAACCCCCTTTCCCAAATTTAAAGAAGGCCCAATGGCGAAAAGGAAAAGCAAAGGAGGCTTTGACCAAAAATTTTTCCCAAATACTTAACCAATCCCAGAAGCCAAAAAAACCCCCGGTTTTTGAAGAAAAAGGGGGAGCCCTTAAAAGAAAGGAATAAAGAGAGGAACCGGTTTGCCAAGAACCTGACCTGTCGCCCAAGGGGGTGGGACGAAAAAAATAAAAAGCAAAAACCCAAAACCCCCAAAATAAACAGCAAAGGCAAAAACAAAGGTGCTGGGGGCCCATAACGGGTAGGACAAAATGCCCGGAAAGGGGGTCCCAAAGGGTTGGGAAAAAAAGGTGAGCACAAAAAAGGAGGCCCAAAATAAAAGGGTTTAAAACCCAACCCCACGCCAAATACCGCGATTGAAAAAAAGGGGGCCCAATCCTTCAAAGGGGCCCACTTCCCAAAGAAGGGAGATTGAAGAAGAAAGCCAAAATTACGAACAAATTCACGATAAGACCCCAGAAATTCAACCGAAACACCCTTGGGGAAAGATGAAAAAAGCAGAAAAAATCCTTAAAAGAACACCAGGATTGACCTTTCCCCTGGGCTCTTCAAACGGGAGGCCCAAGAGAAAGGCTTTCCCCCCCAACATCCCCAAGTTTCTCCCAAAAAAATTCATTGGACCCAAAATTCATGCCCATTTCCAAAAAAGGGCCCTGGGAAAAGCCAAAATAAAACAATAGTTCGGAAAGGACCTAACAATTTTAATCCCGGGGCGCTGTTAAACAGCTCCCAAAAGGCAAAATTCCTTTCAAAGGGGGGGAAAAATGGGGAAGCCTTGCCAACTTTCAAAAATTGGGGGGTTCCCCAACAAGGTGCCCAAAAATCCCCCTTTTCTTTTAAAAAGGTGTTTTCACGGTTGAAAAAAACACGGGAAAGAATGGGTTTCCTTGGGGCCTTTCAAGAACCGGGCCGGAGCCCCCAAGGCTTACAGGGAAAAAGGAAGTTTTTTGAACATTAAATTGGATTCGAAAAGGCCCCCGTTTTGTTTTTTCAAGGGCCCGGGGAAAAAGAACTCCAGGACCCATACCCCCAAGGAAAAAATTCCCCCAATGGAGGAAGGAATCGAAACAGAAAAGACAAGATTTTTGGGGGGAACCCCCCCCCCCCCCCCCCCCCCCCCCCCCCAAAAAACCCCCCCCCCCCCCCTTTATAAACATACCAAAAAACCGCCATTTCCCACCAGCTTTAAAAAAAAGATGAGGGGCGAAAAACTAGGGGAAAGGTGGAAACTTTCAAGTACCTTGGGAGCAGTCTTTCACCAAAAAGGAAACAAGCACACAAGAGGTGAAGATCAGATTTTGGCTGTGGCCTCTCCTCCATGTTTAAGGGGCTGGCAAAAGGGTTTTGGAGAAACCACAACATCAAACCCCCACATTTAAGGAAAAACTTTTAAAAAGGCATTTCGTCAAAAACCCCCAATCCCTTGTACAGCTGTGAAGCAGGGACACTTAACTGCCGATTTTAAACGTCGCTTTCCAACCTTTGAATGAAAGGCCTCAGGCGATCCTGAACATCACCTACAGAGCCCCCCGAAAAAACCAATGAATAGGGGTTTTTGGGCAGGAAGTCAAACCCAACTGGCGGGGCAAACAAAAACCATTGCAGTTAAAAGTCAAACGGGGGAAAAACCTGAAGTGGTTTTGGGGCCCACCAAAAAAGGGCATAACAGCCTGTCAAAGACAGCCCTGCAGGAATGGGGGAAAGGGGAAAGAAAAGGAGCAGGGACCCCAAACGAAAAAGCGGGGATATCCAAAAATCAAGGAGGGGGCCCGGGCCCTTTCACTGTACCAAGAACCCTGAAAAAAAGCCCAGGAAAAGGAAACCTTTTTTTTTTTGGGCGGCCCAAACTTGCAGCGCCCAAATCGGGTCCCCCCAAGGGTTGTCCCAAACCAAGGTATGAGTGATAAAGTAGGATGCACAATTGGGTGTGTTTTGTTTTGGGGTGGTTGGGGTGTGTGTGTGTGTCTGTTTTTGTGTGGTTCGTGACATTTTTTTTTTTTGTTTTTCCTTTTTGGGAAGGGTTTAAAAAACCAATATAAAATAATTTTTTTGGGTTGTTTTTTGAGTTTTTGTATCGTATCAATTTTCCCTTTTTATTTGGGTATTGAAATTTTCCCCTTTTAGGGGTTTTTAAAGGGTTTTTAAACTTGACTTAAATTTCATTTTGCCCTCGGGCATTTATCATCTTTGGGCGCGAAAAACATCATCACTCCCATCGCCCTCTTTTGATCTTTAAACATCATCATTTTACCACCACTATCAACACCCCCCCATCGAAAATCGTCACCACAATCATACTAGGGGGCATAAACATAAACCACCAACGTCCAATCAAAAAACCTTTTCCCAAACCATTACCATCATCTCACCACCCCCCCCTTTCCCCCTTTCCCCCCTCATAAACATCATAAACCACAATAAATCTTTCACCAAAACCCATAAATATTTTTCACCTTCCCCCCAAACCCCCCCATCCCCCCCCCCCATCATCCATAAAGCATCACCCCCAACCCACCACCAACCACCACCACATCATCATCATCATCATCATCATCATTCCCCCCCACTACCAAACCACCAAAACTGGTCATCACCATCAAATCATCATCATCATCATCACAAAAATCCCAAACCATAACGGGTTAAATAAAACCATCAGTCATCATCATCACCCCCAAACCAAAAAACCACCCACCCCCAAAAATCACCTTCACCCCCAAACCACCCCACCATCACCTTTCACACACCCGAAAAACCTTTTTAAATTTGAAAGGGCTGACGGGACCCTTTTGATGTAAAACCCTTTCTTCCTCCTCCTACATCCATCCCCCCAAAACCCCCCACCCGAAACCCACCACCACCCCCACCCCCAACACCCCCACCCCAAAAACCCCCCCAAACCCCAACACCAACCCACCCCCAACCACCCACCCAAAACCCAAAACCTTTCCCCGGGGACCTATGCCAGTTTGAAAAGGGTTAAAAGGGCGAGGGGTTCGGCATGAACCCCGGGGTGGTGAAAAATCCTGTGCGGGGAAACCCCCAAGGGCCGGACAGAGCCCAGTTCAACCTGGGGGTTTCAACAAGCTCCGGGCAGGATCGCCCTCCTTTTTGGCCGACTTCCCCCCCCACCCCCACACCCAAATGGCCCGCCGGGGTTTTCCTCCTGCTCCCTTTGAGGGACAAGCAGTCATCTTTCAGCGGGGGCCCCGGGTCCCCCCCAGGACTTCTACTTCTTTCCTTTCTCCGGGACGGGGTCGGTCAGGCGGGGTTAAGGGGCAGGAAGGGGTGTGGTGGGGTGGGGGGGGGGTGTGGGGGGGGGGGGAAAAGGGGGGTTTGGGGGAAAGGGGGGGGGGGAGGGGGGTGGTTGGTGGTGAGGGGGGGGGATGGGGGATGGATGGGGGGGTGGGGGGGAAGGAAAAGGGGGTTTGGGTGGTAAAGGGTGGGGGGGGGGGGATGCAGGGTTTGGGGGGGAAAGGATGGGGGTTTTGGGTGGGGGGTGGGGTGGGGGGGGGGGGAAAAATGGTTGTTGTGTTTTTATAAAAATATAAAAAAAATATAAATAAAATTTTATAAAATAAAATATATGGTTTGTGTGTGTGTGGTGTGGGGTTGTGGTTTTTGGGGGGGGATGGGGGGGGTTATGGCAAGAAAAAAGCGGAAATTGACCATTTTTTGATCATTTTGGTTGATAAGAATAAACAGTGCTCGTCCCCTTTTTACTGGGGCGTGGTCCCCAAGTAATTAGGTGGATTTACCCCCAAAGCCCCGATCTGCCCGGATATGCATCCTCTCCTCTAAGCCCCATCTCATTCGTTCGTCCCCAATCCCCTCTTTAAACTCTCGTCTCAAACTTCGCCATAAAATTCTCTCATTTCCTCTCTTTCATCTTTTTCGTTTCCTTTTCTCACTTTTCCCTTTTCCCCGTATTCGTAAAAAAATAAAAAACACGAAGATAAAAAAAAAATAATTTTTTTTAAAAAAATCCTCCAAAAAACACAATCCATTTTCAACAATCCATTCCTATCAGTAAATTTCCCAGGGGAAAAGGTTCCCTAAGGGCAACAAAACCCCTTTTTTAAAAACAAAAATGGTAAGGCCCTTTGAAAAACAAACTAGCGTTTTTTTTGTAGCAAAATTTGGGGCCCCTTCCCAAAATTAAAAAGCGCTGTTTTGGGCTGACAAAATTTTTTATAATTTCCCAAATGAAGCTAGTACTTTTTGTCCAGGGGGGGGCCCGGGATTGCTGGGGGTAATTTCAATTCCTTAAACAAAACCAAAACAGTTAAAAGAAGACCCAAAATTGCCCTTAAAATTAATCACTGTTTTCTATTTCATCAAAAAAAAACCCCATGAAATCATTTACTTTAAAAAATTTAAAAATTTATGAGATTTGAGGGAAAGCTGTTTCCTGTGGAGAAATTTTTTTTTCAGGGTTTTCGATTTAAACCCAAAGCCTTTTTCATCCCAGCCTATAAATAAAGGGGTGATTTTCCGGTTTCTAAAAACTCGGGCCCCTTTCTAAAATTTGGGCAGATACTATTTTTCTTGACTTCAAAAAGGGCCTTTGATATTGTTCATTCACTTTATTTTTCCTAAAAAAAAGTCACCAATTTAAAGTCATCCTTATCAAAAAAAATCGTTAAATTCATTTTTAGCAAAAAGAACACAAAAGGGCATTTTCGTTTGGGTAAAGCCCAAAGGGAAAGGGTTTAAGTCAAAGATAAAATTCCCCAAGGTTACTGTCAAAACCCCCCTTTTTTGAACCCAATCATGACAAAAAGGGCCCAACCATTATCGTATCCAACACAAAACGCCACAAAACGACTTTTCTTTGCGGGTTGGCCAAACCCCCAACTGACCCCAAAAAAAAAGGGAAACAAAAAAACTTGTCTAAAGGCATAGTCTCAAGAAAAAGATTTTAAAAGCGGCATAGCTTTTCCAAATTGTGATATTAAACATCCTCTAGAACAAATCGATGTTTAATAAAAAAACCAAACCAAAAACAAAACTTAAAACCCCCTTAAACCCCCCCCCCCCCCCCACCCCCCCATTGCCCCCAAACTTTTTTCCGAAAATGCCTTTCCATTTAGAAAAATTAAAGGGTGATCAAACAAACAGATCCCTTGAAACCCCACTTTTTGGGTTTTATCATAGATGGTTAACTAAAATAGCAACCCACCTAGCAACAGCTTCTCAACATTTTTCGTGATCTGTCAGTTGAAACGGTACATCAACACTGATGAACTAAAACTTGTGTTACACTTGCATATCAATTTTGTTACCTGTTGCCATCGCCGCTGTCGACCGAAGGACCACGCAATGTCGACAACGCAATGCTACCAGGGTGCGAAGTCTATCTCTGTCTCTGCTGAGTTCTACAGTCTCATGCAGCCCTCTCAGACCGCTGACCTCAGTGATGTTGGCAAAGTAGAGTGTTAGGGGTTTGCCTTTTTCCTTCTACCCCCAACCTTACCTTGGAGTACTGTCGTCATCAGATTTGTGTGTTTCCGAAATGGAGTAGTAATGATTATAATGAAGATGCTGCAGAGGTGAAGTTTGATGTGAGATTCTGTAACAGACTATTCATAGGCCCCCGTCAAAATGTCCCTTGCATCACCTAGGTGCCAGAGATACAGCCACCGTTGTTTTGTATAATTTAATGGTCTGAGCACCAGTTCAGAAGCACCTCTACGTAGACTCAGCTGTTTGCTACCTTTTGTACTAATGGAACCTGTCATACATGCAGTGAGCTGGTCAGGGTACTCCTATCAAAGCAAGAAGCAACTACCACCTCTGTGTGTGTGTGTGCGTGTGTACGCGCGCGCGTGCGTGCGTGTGTATGTGTGTATGTGTGCGTGCGTGTGTGTGTGTGTACGTGTGTGTGTGAGTGTGGTGTGCCAGCATGTGTGATTTGTTGAGAGTACACATACACATACTTGCAGCAGGCGCAAATGTGGGTGTAGATGGGTGTTGACCTGTCTGTCTTGTCGGCATCTGTCCAACCTCAGCGGTCGCGTCGACGATAGAGGCACGTGACGGCCGCGTGTTCCGTCAGACGCTGAGGATTCTGAGCAAAGGGCAGATGTTCGGGGAGGTGGCCATCATCAACAACACTTCCCGTGGCATGACAGTCAGGGCCCGCACCAACATGCAGCTGCTGTATATCGACCGCAATGACTACGTCGACATCTTCATGCCCGAGAGGAAACAGGATGGGGTGAGGAGGGGGGTACTGTCTGACGTTGGCAGAAGTCCAATTATTGAATGAACCAGGCCATCATTGTCAAACCATTACATGTTTAATAGCCTTCTAAAAGACTTTTGCTGTCACAACTCCATGGCTGCAGTCACCTTAGGTAGACTTGCCTTCATCAGCACCATATTTGCTAGAATCCAATTTGCTTTTAAAAATTATTTTTCGTAGAGCCATATTTTTTAAACATCGTGTTTGTTAATTTTGCGTGTGATGGCTTCATTGTTGTCATAACCATGTTAGCCTAACAAGATAGTTGTTCACAGTGTCTGGAATCTGGTCTGTTAATGTTCCATGGTTAAAGCTTCATTCAGAGGGAAAGAGAATTGTCTCTGTTTTGGTGGACATGTTTGTCCTGGGCTCATAGTGACCTCACTTGTGGTTTCCCATGCTCCTCTGTGCTTGTAGTGAGTCAAGTGTCAAAGTCTTAGGGGTTTGAGATTCACGGGAGCATGTTGTTAGAGGGACGTTGCGCAATAACCATCCCAGGTGGACATCTCATTAAGTATGGCTATGCTACTAAGCTATTATTGTCGTCAGTAGGTGGCTTAGTAGGTGGTACCCTGCGTATGTTAGCTCAGGACAGGCACCACTGAGCACCACCACAGTGACCCAGCAGCAATGCAGGGTCCCTATGGCTGATTATAAGCATCCTGTGGACTTCTGATCCTGAAGGTGTGACATGACCAGCCTTGGGTGGAAAGATTGAAATGAGTGGCATGGGAACAGCATGACAGGAACGTCACAAAAGATGAGGCAACAAAAAAAAAGTATCTGCTTGAGCATCAGTGCTTCTGTCCTATAGAATATATGCATCATTTAAATGTAGCTATATGAAACATTGCGTCTTTTTACTAAGGTTAAATCTGAAATAAAATTAAGTGATTTGTAAAATTTTGTTTCAACACTCTACAAATTTCTCTCATCATACAGTCGTTTTGTAGAATAATCCTATGATGTTAATGTTTCTTGACTTGTAGAACATTATCATTAAATGACAGACGGAAGATCTGCTGATATACAAGGATTATATCAAGCAGCTGGTCTGTTTTTCTTCATTGCAGTTTAATGTCAATACCTTGCCTTAAATCCAAACTGTCTTCAATCTGGAGATAATTCTTTCTTCACGGACATGGGATCAGACAGGGCTTGAAACAGACTTGAGTCATCGGAGAAAAGTTTCAGAGC
>JAQIHA010000614.1:12500-13659 GCA_028751875.1 Rapana venosa | reverse complement strand
TACCTTACGAACGATTCTAGACAGTTTCAGTAAACAAGATGCGGTCAATACCTGCCAAACTGGAATGTGGTGTCCCGCAGGGATCAGCTCTGGGCCCTGTTCTTTTCACTCTCTATACTGCTCCACTATCACATATAATAAACTGTCATCATGTCAACTATCATTTTTACACAGATGACTCTCAGATTCAAAAATAGTGTTACACCTGAATATCTGCCTTCTTTCTTGACAAATATAGCCTACTGCTTTCAAGATATCCAAAACTGGATGATACAGAACAAATTACAGTTAAATGCAGATAAAAACCGAAGCCATGCTTGTAGGGGCCAAACACAAACTCTCTTCCATTACAACAACTTCAATCGAACTCGGCAATACATCAGTCCCTTTATCCACTGCTGTGAAGTATCTAGGAGTTGTTATCAACAACATACTGTCTATGCAAAAATTCATCACTCAGACCTGCCAGTAGTGCTGCTATCAATTACGGCAAATTAGTACAATTCGTAAGTACCTGTCCACTGAACCAACATCCAAACTTGTTGTGTCTCTCATTCTCTCACGTCTGGACTATTGCAATTCGCTTTAGATGGTCTGCCAGCAACATCTATCTACTCCCTTCAACATATACAAACTGCAGCTCGACTAGTCCTCAGAAAGAAAAAATCTGAGAACATTACTCCCCTCTTGTGATCTCACCACTGGTTGCCTGTGCTACAGAGAGTAAACTATAAGATCAATACTCTCTGTTACAAATGTCTCCACCAAACAGCACCCTCCTACTTCTGAATGTCTTCACCTGTACACTCTTGCTCGTTCCCTCCGCTCTGCTGCAGATACCTTGTGCTTACGAATACCTAGATTCAATCAATCCGCCGTTGGTCGTCGCTCTTTCTCTATTTCTGGTCCATTGATGGAAAAACCTTCCTATCTCTCTTCAACAAAAGCCTACTGATGACACATTTAAATCTAGCCTCAAGACTTATTCATTTCAAACCTTCCTCTTTTTTGGCCTCCTCTTTCATCTCATCACTGGCCTGCCTTCAACAGCCCATATCCCATTATCCTGCCAAAGCGTTTTACCTGTGTGTGTATGTGTGTGTGTGTGTAGGTGCGTACATTTGAATTTGTTTAAGCTATTAATTGTTATTGGCTGCAT
>JAQIHA010000614.1:0-5000 GCA_028751875.1 Rapana venosa | reverse complement strand
TAGCTGCTAGGCGTGCTCAGCTTGATCTGGGGAGGCGGCTTTGACAGACCGGTCACCCCCACAGCTGCCTCGTGCCGTGGTGTCGTGGACTGGTCTGGTGGCTGGGGGAAAGGAGCGGTGCTAATGGAGGTGCAGGCGGAAGTCGCAAGCGCTGGGGCTGACTTGTCCACGTGTTCTCACCATAATGTTTATGACAGACATTGCTGTCTAAGTGTTCCACGACGACGTTGACGACGACGAAGAAGAAGAGGAAGAAGAAGAAGAACAACAACAACAACAGCAACAGGCAACAAGCAACAACAACAACAAGAGCAAGAACAAGAAAAACAAGAACAAGCAGAACAAGAACAAGAACAAGGAGAAGAGATGGCACCTGTGAATGTTCCCGTTCTTACATTGTGATGTTCACATGTGTGTTACCCATGATCACTGATTCACCAAGTTTGCTACAAGTGATAATAATAATAATAATAATAATAATAATAATAATAATAATAATAATAATAATAATAATAATAATAATAATAATAATAATAATAATAATAATAATAATAATAATAATGATAATAATAATAATAATAATAATGATAATAATAATAATAATATAATGATGATGGTGATGGTGATGATGATACTAATAATAATAATAATAATAATAATAATAATAATAATAATAATAATAATAATAATAATAATAATATAATAATGATGATGATGATGATGATGATGATGATGATGATGATGATATTAATAATAATAATAATAATAATAATAATAATAATAATAATAATAATAATAATAATAAATGGAATTTATAGAGCGCTATATCTTGCAATCTTGATAAGACCCAGTTGAAGGGTAAACATTAGGGTTGTGCTTTTTGTCCTTCTCTAAAGAAATGTGTTTTTTCACCTTCTTTAGCACGAAAACTTAAACCCCTTGTATTACGCACAAGCCTTGAAGCGGTGAAGTCAAACAGTAACCTCGATCAGGGGCTGTTTTCTGTTTGGCTGGGTTTTCTGTAGATTTTGGGGGGAGGAGGCTGTTGCTGTTGTTGCTGTTGTTGGTGTTGGTGGTGGCGGTGGTGTTATTGTCTTTTTGTTTTTGTTTGTGTGTTTGTTGTTGTTGCTGTTGTTTTTTGGGGGATAGCTGTCAATTCTTGACTCTGTATCTTCAAAAGTTTTCAATAATCATTATTATAATGATGATGACAAATAAAGTAGATAATAATAATGATAGTAATTATAATAAGTAAAAGTAATGATCATCATCACCATGACTATGACAATGATAATAACAATAGCAACGATGACAGGGACATGTTGCATCCACTGTTCCCAAAGGCAACAGGTGGCTTTATCTGAGCATAATGTCCAGCATCTGTTGACTTCCCTCCTGTGCTAACAGTCCACCTGACTCCTGCCAGTCATGACCTTTGAGGACACAGTGGTGTATGGGCCACTGTCACTGTCACTGTCCTGCCCTCCTGTTTTATGGGCTTTCAGGTGAAAACTAATTAAGAAGGGGACCACAGCCACAGGGGAGTGTCTGGCTGGGCACTGAAGGCCTCAATCAGTATGCCCCATGACGCCTTCAGCCAGGTACACAGGCCACAGGCACGGCACGCCAGCTGCCTTGCTGCAGTGGTTAGCGTGGTGACCGTCTGACCGAAAGGTAGGGGTTTGAAGCTGACCAGTCAACGATGCAAATGTCTTAACTACTTAGAATATTGTTCGTATTATCGAGTGTGTGGATCAAATAAATTCACTTTTAAACGGCAGTGCTCCGTATTTCATCTGTAGAGAACACTGACACTCTGTGCATGGAGAAAAGGAGCTGTTCAGTTCAACGACTCGTCTCTGGTCTGACAAGCACAGAGACACGCTAAGAGATAACTGAAAGAAGCACAGGAACAGATTATCGAAGATGTCTGACCAGCGGGTTCTCTGATCTGTCCCCTTCTATTCCTCTGCTTTCTTTAGTGGACATTTATTTTCAAAATCCAAAACCAACAATCAGCGTCCTTAAAAATGTCCCGAAATCATTCTTTTTGGGTGTCTTTTTTATTATGACGTAACAGATAAACGGCTGAAGTGCATTTACATGATTGCAGTAAAAGAACACCAGAAGGAATGGGAGATGGAATGCTGGAGAGAGACTGCAGCCATACGCCATGTCCACACGTCATGTCATGTCATGTCATGTCATGTCATGTCATGCAGCCAAACGTCATGTATGTATATCATGATTATCATGTCCACAGTGTGACTGACGCTGTTGCCTTCTGGACGACAGTCAGTTCTACAGGAGTCTGGAAGGGAAGGCCAGTTGGCGATGGGGGGGGGGGGGGGGTGATGCAAGCAAGCCGGGGCTGTGTCAACGGCCAGTGTCTGCTTCTTGTCATGCACACTTGTTCAGGGCTGCACAGCAGCTGCACAGGCCCCTCTGCACGGCGAAGAAAAGGGCGGTCACATGCTCTGAGAATGAATGGCCTTTTGTGCCTGAGTTCAGTGGCAGCAAGCTGTGTATTAGCAGATGCTAATAATTATACAGTTCAGTGATGAGAAATGGAAACAGTAACCGCTACTGATTTTGAACAGCTTGACTGAATGTATGAAGAAGACATCAATGATATCTGTGATTTTTGTTTAGCTCTCCACCAAAGGTATAGGCTATTTTGTTTTCCAAGTTGATCTAAACAGCCATGTCAATTAGTTTGACATGCTCTGACATTTGTCATGGCAGTTAGTGTCAGTGGCACGTGATGCATGTGTGCCGACATGCTGACATCTCCCTAACTGTCAACCTGTGACCTTGACCTCCTCCTTCAGTCTTCCTCATTGCCTGACCCAGTTCCACCTCTACCTGTCGAATGCATCGACTGACATGGACTTCTTTATGTAACAAAACAGGACCATCATCTTCACTCCAGCTTAATTCACAAATGTTGGATACATCCATCACAAGGCTGATACATGTGCATGTGGGTACTGAATTCCCTTGCTTTTTTTTAGTCCCTAGTGCGTACTGGAAATGTGAAAGATGCCTATGTCATGTGCATCGATCCATAATACTTTTCAAAGTGAAATGCATGTATGAATGCGCAGTTTCAAACAATTTCTTGCACACTGCATGCGGGAAAATACCGGTTTTTTAGAGGAAGCAAATTCTACAGTTAAAAGAATACTTCAATTTCATATTGTATTTTTCCTATCCAAATGTTTAATTTCCTTGGAACAATATCAAAGGATATTTATTTTGGTGTCCAAAATGATGGTGAACAGCCCTGATACAAGCTGCATCGGAAGGTCGGAGAGACATAAATCATGACTGTAATGTCCATAGGGGTGATTGCTGGTCACCCTTAGGAGAGTTACTGTAAAATTTATCTTTTTAGATGTAATAGCATTCATTACTTTTGTTACCCTTCCACCGCCCCATTCATCCGCATTTTTTCTACACAGTATTATCTCAAATGTACGATTGTCTAAATCATAGTGTATTGAACCTACATTTATTGATCTATCTATTTACTTAGTTATTCATTTAGTGAGTTCTTTATTGTTTTATACGGAAGATGATAGAATAAGAACTCATGTGCTTTTTCTACATCCAGTCCCCGTGTGCGAGCATATTTTGTAAATTTTTCATCTTTCCTACAAGCACACACTGGCCTACACTTTTGAAAAGCGGAACAGGTTACAAACTGTAAGCAACGTGTTCTGCGATTGCTTGCATACAGGACTTTGGTTCATCATTTCATCCAAATGACTTTTGGGGGACTAGAGTCGGCACTGATGTTAACTCCTCTGGTAGTATCATTAACAGAATGATAAGATGAAGAGGAAAACCCAGGCTGAGACACAGGAGATACCCAGCCCTCTAGCAGGCCATGAAGCTCAGCGACAGAGATGTTCAAGTATAAGTTAACAAACAAAAGTTTCTGCAATAGTTGGTATCTCCTTGTTATGTTTCAGCTTTGTCCACAGGTTCTTAGTCAACAAACAACAGTTTCTGCAATAGATGGTATCTCCTTGTCCTGCCTCCATTCACCAAAGCCTTTCCCCTGAAGGCCTGGAGTACCGAAGCCACTGGCTTACCCAGCTACTCTCCATAAAACATTGGAGCTCCAGTTCGAACATCTAACTGTCTTCGATCTCTCCAGAAATCTCCGATCGTCCTCTGACTTTCGTGTTCTCTCTGTCCTGTAGGTAGGCATGGTCAGCCTCGTAGTCAGACTAGGGAGGAGTTGCGCTGTGGGTGTTTCTACTCCAGAGCGTCAAGCCCGGGTAAGTCAGTATGGAGGGCAGGCAAGCTGTTACCCATGCTGCAGACCCCCCCCCCCCTCCCTTCCCCCTCACCCCTCTCCACATCGCTGGAATAGTCCGTTGGAAAGGCAATCGCCGATGGTTCCAGTGCCGTCGCAGGAGTCGCCAGAACGATGCTGTCTACAGCTCTGAAGATGGGACGGACCTCCTGTGCTAAGAGTCGTCTAACATCGTCACTGTGTAGGTTAGTTGTTGCACTTTCTCTTAGTACAAAACAAAATGCAGACAGAAAGATGGTGGAGTAGAAAGTGAGGGAGGAGCAGAGAGATCTGGAAAAAGATGGAGAGAGGGTGAGAGTGGGGCGAGAAGGGAAAGAGTGAGGGAGGAGGGCACACACACACACACACACACACACACACACACACGCGCGCGCGCGCGCGCACACACACGTGTGTGTGTCTGTCCCTATAAAATGATACCGTGAGATCAAGAGAGAAGGAGAGGGCATTGACAAGGAAAGAGGAGGGGAGGGAAGGGGGTGGAGAGTGTGGAGGATGTGACGTGCACTCTGATAAGGATTTGCCTTTTTAATCTGCTCACCGTGTACTTGGCATTCACGATTGGCCATAGCAGGTCTGCAGAAGAGTGAGCCAATAATGTGTGAGTGGAGATGGCAGGGAACGGGGGGAGGGAGGGTGTCGCAGGGGCGGAGATACTTCTTTAACGAGTCGT